>JAMKCH010044626.1:0-18478 GCA_023653785.1 Ophioderma brevispina
TTTTGTTATGCTCTTACAAATACAATAAAGCAGGCGACCTCTTACCACTTCCTCCATGCCTGGAATTGCTCTTCAGCACAGATAGCGCAAACACTACTAGCATCCATTAAACGCAGGAAAGCGGCCGAATTCTAGCAAAGAGAGCGGTAAGTACCGATTAATAAAGTAATAGTGATTCTTGTACTGATTTTGCGCTACAAAGGCAGCAGTATACTTAAAGGTAATAAGCATTGAATTGGCTTATCCGAAACATCGAAAAAAATTTGTATTTGGATTGTTTAGTCTTCCGCATCAAAGAGGATGGAAGACTAGTAAGTTAGTGGCTGTCCGATTGGAGGTCGTTTCCGGCCAAAATTGTTTCATGTTGCCAAATTACCTTTGTTCGCACTATACTGACTATTAGGCTAATTGCGATGTACGGTCGAGCTAAATTGGGCTGTTTTGAAGAGCTATTTGTGTGAATGTTAGTTTGGTTCGGAGCAGCAACGCTTGAAATTTGTTGATTTACTGGCAAAATCTGTAACTTATAGTTCGCCAGTCGTACTTGGCACTATTATGCTACGTCATCCCCGTATAAACGTCACTCTGCATAAATAATTAGGTAGCTTATCGAAAATGTGGCGCTATCAGGGTACAGCTATCTCCCCGCTCTCTCTGTACTGTCAGTACTGATGCCACATTTTAACGTACGTTTCCACGCAATGAATTTTAGATGTGGCTGGGCTTGGAAGTTGATATTTTAAAAAAATAATGCTATACTTACTCTAAATAAGTCCACGATTATATTAGCAAGTATATTTTGGAAGAAATAAATAGTAGAATTTGGTATCATCGTCCATTTTGGGAAAAAATTAATATTCTACCCCGTTTAGATCTTTACATTTTACAATACCCGAACTGCACGGTAAAATGCGCATTTGTTTAGGATCCACATTTTGACATTGTTTGGCTGATTACAGAGTTATTATTACAATTTCCACTAGTTTTTGGTGCGTCAAAGTTGATTTTGATATTCCGGTAAATTTAACTCTTGCGAGAAGGTGCTGTGTGGTAGGTTGCCATAAGAAAAAAGCTGTCCGGTAATGGATTCTTTACGACCCTGTCGGGGTGAATTTATGGTGGCAGGAGCTAATGATCTATACCAGTGGCGTGCACTTGCGTGGGAAACTGGATTGCAAGACAAGAGACAGGGTGCCACTAGTCATTTGGCACCTTTTTTACGTCGAAGTTCTACATGTTTACAATCACAGTAGGTTTGCACTTTTGTATATCAATAGTGAACAGCTAATGAGCCATGGTTATAAACCAGCAAATAGGTTAAATAACCTTTGTATTGGAACAAGGTATGAACCGGGGTATTAAATTACCGTGGATAGATGATAACATTCATTCCACGGACCTCCAGATTAAGAGGGTCAAGAGTACCCGGGATTGTCAATGGTAAGTCTGGAAAAAAGACCGTATGTAATTATAATAACAAAGGGATATCAGTCCCCAGATTTGAACGTTTTGTGTTGTGTACAGTGATCAAACGGTGGCTCTTGCTCATTCCCATTAAAACATGGAATAGAGTTCTAATTTGAAACCAACCAGCACACAAAACTGATTCATCCCTTACAAACCACCCCCAAATACTCAATCCCTGGGCCATCCAACTAAAACCCAATCCACGAACCAAACATGATGGGGCGAAGAAAAGAAGACTGTGGTTAGTGTCCACTTGTGGTTACTGGTATGGATGAGCTAACATAACTGCAAGTGGTTGCTTGAATTCTGTTGTATTAAAGACAAGGCAAGTACTTTTTATCTGATTCGGTAATTTCCTATATGTGCGTATCAAAATTTCGACATGAGATCAAAAAACCCTTTCGTGTGAATATCCCCATTTATAAGCATAATATTGTGCACCATGACTGTACAGTTTGACTTCAATGCAAATATTATTGATCTTGTTTATTCTGTGTAATGGTGTTGTAACCAATCGCTGTTTAGGGTAGTTTGAGGTCATCTCTGTATGTCGTATAATTGCCGGAGACGGTTATGACAAATTTCCTCAAATACTCCATTTTTTCACTTTGGATGTTGTTTGTTCCCTACATTAAATATGGAATTGTTATCTTTGATTTATAAGCTAAAAAAACGTATTCACTTTTTTATCTCTCGCATTATCGCTGCCTACCCCGTTTAAAACAAGTGCAATTTGGGGAATATAGACAACAATTTTTCTCTGAATTTGCTCATAACAACCAAATATATGCCATGAAAGTTCACACAATTCTACCAAGTCCAAACAAGTCATAAAATTTACAAAAGAAGAAAACAAAAGCTTGATGAAAAAGCTTACTTTTTGAATAAAAATGGGCCAATTAATCAAGATCTCCAGTTTTTATTACAGTAATTACTCAGGGGAATTTTCGTTCATTAGGAACGGGGTTGCGTAGGGTTTAGCGTATCTTCCCTGCCTTTCACCAATGGGTCCAGGTTCGATCCCCGGTGGGGGCTAGTTCACGGTGTGGCTTTATAGTGAATTTGCGTTTCTCGATCCATACTCGTTTCCCGCAGGTTTTCTCCCGGGTCACTCGGTTTCCTCCCTTCTAAAATCGAGTTCTTGGCATAAATCTGTTTCAGTATTATGGTTTTCCTGATGTGTGAGTTGACTTTCATGGCTGGCAATGCACCGCGCCTTGGCACGTTTCCGTGGAATATTGTCGCGACGTTAAAACTACACAAATTCTTGATTTCTTCTTCCAACTAGTCAAACAATGCCAATGTCTCAACAAAGAAGAAATTGGAGGGCAGCTCCATTATGCAATGGTATTACTGCTTTAATAACAGCTTGAAGTAATGGACTTGGGGCAAAATAGCTAAACATTTATGGTGGTACGTATAGGTTCTGGTATTGGATTAGGTTTGATGTGAGCCCACAGTGCAAAAATTTTACAATAGAAATTATTATTATAGGGCATTATATGGCATCTTACCACATTTTCCGCTGAAGTTTCTGCGCCCAAGGTACAAAGACACCGACCTCTATCCATGTCTACCAAAATACAATGATGATCAAGGATAGAGTTCCTCTCTCATGTCATCCCATGGGGTTGTTTAATTTGAGAGGACTTCCTCTCACATGATGCTGAAGATGATGACGATCTTGGGAAAATACTTACAAGAGTTCTTGGAGACGAGCAAAAGGCAGCTAAATTTTGCTCAGAGGTGAGTTGTATAAACATGCTCTTTTTACCAGGCTCGACATACAGAAACCTATCTAAGGTTCCAATGGACCCTATAAACTTCAAAAATTTCGAGTCTTAGTAATGCAGGGTCCCATAACACGATAGCAGTTGGGAATCTGAAAGTTGTAAATTTTTTTCGAGTCCCACAGGGACCCTTAGGTAAAGAAGTTAAGGTCCTTCCTCGTCTCGTTGTATAAAAAATGCTCCTTTTAACAGGGCCTCGAAATAAGAAAAATATCAAAGGGTCCATGGGACCCTCAACTTCAAAAATTCCGAGTCTTAGCTAATGTCAAGGGTCCCGTAACAAGATAGCAGTTGGGATGGGACATTGATCAATTTTTTTCGCGTCCACAGGACCCTTAAGGTAAAGAAGTTAAGGGTCCTCATTCATTTTGTGGGTATGTGAGCGAGGAAGAGCCTTATTTCGAATGCTGTGTCCACACTTTGTCATATTTTTTATTTAGGCGGTTTGTAGAAGTATATTACTCAATCAATTTAAAATATGCAGATTTGATATAAATTGTTTAGTCTTATGAATGATTTTGGAAATATGCTTAGCTTGATTGATCCATCATTGATTGTAATGATAAAATGCTGGGTATTTTTTTTGTCTTGTGGTTGGATTTGCCGGCGAGTTTTTTGCCTTGAACAATTGGAGGTATGTGAAATGATCCAAAGACTGAATGAAAGTCACCAGATGACTTTGTACCAACTCAAAGACAGGCTCATCTTTATTACAGATAAGTTGCACATGGTATGTACTTTTAATTAGTTCAGTGGGGAAGTAATTTGCCTGAATATATTCAAGGAGCTGGCAATTAGCTTTGAGATTTGAAAATTGCATGTTATTCATTCTTAAAGCCAGCTAAAATGGTATTAAAATACAAAATAGCCCATTTTCAAAAAAAACTGTTTCTTTTTCATGTTACAGATCTTGCATGGTGATGGTGAAGTAAAAATCCACAGACAGTGCGTATGGGGAGGGTCACCTCCTGATGAGGTGGAAGAAGTGCCTAAAGTGGATTGTTGGCCCAATGTACCCCTTGGCTTATCACAATAAGGAATTAGCTATTATTTGATTGTTTGCCACTGACAATTCACAAGAACAACCAGCCTTGATTGTTAATTATTGTTATGAGCAATCGATCCATAAACTTACTAAGCTGGCCTGGCACATTTTCAGAAAATATGAAATTTCTTCAATTGCTCGCAAATGATATTCTAGGCCATGGAAGATAGAGAATATATTTTACAACACATAAAAATAGCATACACAAAAATATGGACAATTAATGAGAGGCTAAAGACATCCAGTATTTGTAGGTTAACTTTTAAAGGGACAAGCAGCGATTTGCTAAGTCAGAAACTCGAAAAAATCATCAAAATTCATATTTTGTATTTTTGTTAGCTGGCATAGATTGTGCCCAACATAACCTGCACGTTGTTGGCGTTGAAATCCGTGTATGAAGACAAGGCAGTACTTTTTTTATCTGATTCTGTAATTTCGATACTTGCGTATCAAAATTCTGACCTTGAGATCAAAAAGCCTTTCCCGTGTGAATATCGCAGATTTATAAGTGTATCGTGCACCATGACCTGTACAGTTTGACCTCAACAAAATATTATTGATCTTTGTTTATTCTTTAGCTTGTGTAACCACAATCACCGTTTATGGTATATTTTGAGTCTCATCGCTGCATGTCTCTTTACGGCGACTGCGACTTGTATATGAGTACTTTTCATGACTACAAGTATGAGTACGAGACTTGACCCATTATGAGTACGAGTAGAGTATATGGTTCGCTGCGTACGGTACGAGTATGAGTACAAGCAAAAATTTAAAAACCCGAGTACGAGTATGAGTACTAGTACTTGGTGCTTGATGTTGAGTATGAGTACGAGTAACTGTTGTCTGTAGTACAGTATGAGTACGATTGCTTTTTCCTGAGTCCGACTTATGAGTATGAGTACGAGGTACCTGTGTCTGAGTACGAGTATGAGTACGAGGCTTTTGCCGATCCGAGTATGAGTATGGAGTACTTTGCAAAATTACATCCTTCGTAATATTGTTGATGAAAATGAGACAATGATGAAAATGACGATGGTACTACAATGAAATGATGTACTCCTGCCACCAAGACTTGAGAATGATGTGATACGAAATCGTGTAATTTCTCTGAATTTGGTTGTTGATTTCTTAGACAAAACCATTTCAGTTGTTTACATGGAATATTGCTGGTTGGGCAATTTGGCCCCATCCAGGACAAGATCATCCTACTCACTAAAGCATGCATCATGTGTAATATTTGTAGTACCCTCTCGGGTATAAAAGTGTACCTGTACCCATGGTCTCGTACATCACTCCATATCCATACCACGATGTGGTCACATGCGGACCCATACCCATAGTCGCAATACCATACCTATAATTCGAGCCATCATGGCAGGGTCTTGTATCCATCCTGTGCCCATGGTCTCTACCCTATACCTGCAACATTGTCTGCATTGGGCATCATTAAACACCAGTTTTATAAGATTCCCACCCCCTTGAAATGCAAAATGCTTTGAGTCTTTTTGAACTCAAAACATTTGAATATGAGGTAATATGCAACATGCTATGATAGGGACCATGAATGTATTTGATATAATATATATAATAATTCTAGTTCGCCTTCAGATTGGGAAATTGGTGTGTTTCAAATTGTGATCTTTGGCCCAGAATTAATTTTGCCCAGACTTTTCTTTCCAACTTTAAACATGTATTCCAAATAGCCACAGTATTTCAGAACACCATCCTTTTAGCTTCATGTCTTTTGATAGGGAATATGCGTGGTAAAACCTACATCCGTGTGTTCGATTTTCTGTTAAAAACAGGTGCCGTTTATCACCTTTGACCTCTAACCCATCTCCACAGTAGGTTTAAGCTCCATCCATGGCAAAAGAAAGACTGGGTTGGATAAAATGGGGGTTGCTTCATTAAATTGTCTTGATGGAGTCATTGGTAGTAATACATGTAGATATCCCTTTGAAATTTTTCATTATTTGAAATATTTTGATGTAATCAAACAAAACAAATTTTAATATTGAGATTTAGCTGAACATAAAAGTAACTTTTTACAAAACAATTGGGTGAAAATCACAATTTTGTTAATATCACATCACTGCATTTTGATTTTTGTTAATTTCCTTTTTTCAAGCAATAAATGCATGCCTCACTTATTTTTATTGTAGTGGAGTCTTTTTCCTGATACGAGTATGAGAGTTTGGTCCTGAGTACGAGTAGAGTAGAGTAACAGCAACATTTTAAATCCCGAGTACGAGTATGAGTACGAGTTACTTAGGCCTGAGTACAGTATGAGTACAGTACCCAAGCCTGAGTACAGTATGAGTACGAGTATCACAATTGTACTCGGTACTCGAGTATGAGTACGAGTATTCGTACTCGGGTACTACAGTCTGGAGACGGTAATGAAAAAATCATTAAATCCTTCATTTTTTTTCACTATTTGGTGTTTTTGTTCCTCTATTTAAAGTAGTTATATGAATTGTACATCGTTTAATTTTGATTTATAAGCTAAAAAATGCATTTCCAATTTTTTTATTCTCTCGCATTATTGCTCGCTTATCCCTTTAATTTACCATAACTTTAATCACAATGTGGTCTATTACATGAATATCAATAGACTTGTACTCATTGATATTAAACATGGGCGGTGCCAGGGTAAAATCACGGAGTGGCGAACATCAGGGGGGGGGCAAAACAGTACAAAATGAACTCATTGGTGGTTTTAAAAACCCTAATTTTTGCACAATTTATTGCGTAAAACCCGTTTTTCCTCATTTTGAAACTGGGGGGGGGGGGCTGGTATAAAACCACAAAGGTCACAAACTGGTCAAACAAGGTGCGCCTTGAGAATCAATTCTGACGTGTGTTTTCTTGTGTTACCCGCCATTTCCGCGTCGTCGCTGAATTAATGTCGCCCGGCCACATTAATTATAGAAATTGTTCTGTTTACCCTAAGCTGCACTGTGGCTTAATAATTTCAAGTGAGGCTAATGTATATAAAAGCTTTAATAACCTATTCAAAAATATCAATTTTTGAAAATCTAGAGGGCGCACTATTTTTCAAATGTGCCATGTTCCTTTAAGTGGAAGACACGAAAAAGAACATCAACTTGTTGTCCAGTATTTTTTCATTTAAATGTAAGAAGACTTAAGAACAATTGGCAAACTCTTGATACAAGAAGTCATTACACATCTTGATGCTCAAATTTTATAGCATGAAATTTTTCGCCATGTCTCTTTAAATGTGCAGACACTGAAAAGAACATGAACTTGTTGTCAGTATTTTTTCAGGTAATGTAAGAAGACTTAAGAACAATTGGCAAACTCTTAGATACAAGAGTCATTAACATCTTGATGCTCAAATTTATACCATTAAATATTTTCGCCTGACAAAAGTTTTAATTGTTTTTATTTTTTGTGTGGTCCGTGGACTGTAGTGCAGAGTGTGTTACTATTTGCAACAATAATACAGTATTGAAACAAATGATCAACCAGCCATAAAGGTCTGGTAAGCGTTTATGTACTGTTGTTCTCAAATCTCTTTTTGGTTTATTCATGAGTGACAGTAATTCCATTTAGACTTGTGTCTCTTTTCTGGTGCGTATAGTGAGGATTTTGGGGAAATCGAAAACATTGTAACCAGGGAATGGGGAAACATGAACATTTTTCATCAGGGAAAAGGGGGAAGATTCCTTTTAAATGAAGAAATTTCTCTGGACATTTCTTCTATGAATTCTGGGAATTTCAATCAATTCAACCAGTTGCACTATCAAGGGTTTAGGGTCAAAGGCCCCCATCTGCAATGCTTCCATGTAAGATTGCCGGTATAACCCTTAATCAGAACACACTGACAAATGGCAGCTATTGCCATGGCTTGTAGTAAACCCTCAAATTTATTGGTAATTCAAATGGTTATATGAAGTAAGCACCAATCATAACATAAATAGGTCTATTTTGGTTGGTTACTCATAGGTATATTTTATTGGATCAATGTAATAAGCCAATCAGAACGAAACAGTAGAATGGCAAGGAAGTTCTCTCTGCAATAGCTGCCTTTGTCCTTACATTGAGTGCTTATCATGCCAAGTCTTATGCAGTATGCTTGAAAGTTTAGGAATTATCTTACCACCACTGGCTTATGATGAACATTTGACAAAAATTTCAGGCATCTGTATTATCTTGTCTAAAAACATGACATTAAAGGCACTATCAGTGATTTTGTAATTCAGAAAATCTTTTGCATGTCTTAACAGTATAGGTATCCTAACAACTACATACCCTACGACTATAGGACCAAAAGCAACAAATAAGCACAAAATCGGATATTTTAGTCAATACTGTCTGCACTGACACAATTCCATTCTAACGGGGCCCGCAAATTGATCTCACTCCGTCTGCACCGGCTGCAGAACAAAGCCGTCCCGGTTAGTCCTTTTCATTTGGAAGGGGCCAGTCCTCATATTGACTTACTGAACGAGCTCCATTGGCTCCCAGTGAAACAAAGAATAGTCTATAAGCTCATGCATGCATGCTGTATGTCCGTTATATATCAAAACCTCCCCCACACTATCTTTCTGCCTTGCGTTCACTACAAAACACTGGTTCTGCTGAATCCAGACCACGACTGCGCTCCTCCACCGATTGGACTCGGCTTGTTGTTTATAGATCACCAATAGAGCTGGGGACATGACATTACAACTGCTGCGCTCGTCTTTGGAATGAACTTCCGATCGGATTGCGGGAGCGCGTCGCTGTCTGTGTTCAAGCGACAATTGGAAACTCATTCGTTTCCCCTTGATTCCTTGTTACCTTCATTGTTCTTCTTGCTGTTACCCTCCGTTTCTTCTTTGTGGGCGCTATATAAATGTCTTGTGTAATTTTTTTAATTTTATTATGACGGCAACAGGCAATTGAATGAGATTACTTCTTTGAATCATGTTGTTTTTCTTCCTTTTTCTGACAATTTTTCAGTTGGAAAAATACCTTATGAAATTCTCCGACTTATCCTTCACTTCAAGCTAATTTTGCAAATCTCAGTATATTAACTCTTTGGATGACACTATGGTGTCTTTAAAAAGCTGTTGCCTGTTATGACCTGGCATTAACACAACAATTTGTTCGACTATAGTTGAACTACTTTATCTATTTATTTGGAGGATTTTAAATGGCAATATATACATCGGCAAATGTTATATTTTTGAAATGCATCATGATTACTTTACATTATCTTATTACTTTATTTGGTCTATCTTGTAAGAAATTTGCAATTTTGTATTTCTATCTGTAACCGGACAGAAATTAGAGCACAGTTGTCTGTGGGACTGGGGAAACAAGCATTTTGCTCAAACACATCCCGCAGATCAGATCAACTCAAATTTTGTCAATAAACTTCTCATGATATCTATGAACACTGAATAAACCCGAGAAGTGCTGGAATCCATGAAATGCAAACCATTCAGACAAGGTTTGAGAATTTTTGACCAAGGTTTAGCAGCCACAAGTGTGAAAGAATATTTATGGTTGAGAATAGCCATTGAAAATATTGTTATGTTTTTCTAGACTAAAACTATCAGCATTTTCCCTATTTGTCACCTAGCGACCACATATCTTTCTCTGTTTGGGATTTCTGGTCATTTTTGGCCAAAAGGGCATTTTGGGTGCGAAATTTGTTTTGCCTCCCTCTGTAAAAAGAACTCTAGAATCAATATCTTCAAATATTTCCTTTTTTTTTTTGTGTCCGCCTGCCTATATGGCAGGAGACCGCATAGGATGACTTTGTCCACTGTGATGTCGGTTTGTTGTTGATGTCGGTTGTTTGTGAAAAAGGGTTACATTTGCCTGTAATATCCACATACATTGATGGATTTAACCAACTTCTGTACAGGTGCACCTTGGCTCCCCCATTTGTTTTGATGAGGTCAAAGGTCACATACCATGTCAAAGGTCACATACCAAGGGTAAAGGTCACATGAGGTCAAGTTATACAGAGGCTGAAAATTTAAATTGACCTCATTTGAAAAGTTGAATGTTCAATTGGAACCAAGCTTGCATCATTGTGCAACATTGGATCCCTCATTTGTTGATGAGGTCAAATGTCATGTGAGGTCACGTTGTAAAATTGGTTAAAATGTAAATTTGACCTCATCTGAAAGTTGAAGTTTCAATTGGAACCAAACTGGTTTTTGGTGTTTACATGTAAACCTCATTTGTTTTATGCGGTCAAAGGTCACCTATCAGCTCAAGGTCATGTAGGCCTATCATTCACAAACGCTACGGCATGCGACACACGGGCTGAGGAACCAATTTATTTGTTTTATCTTTTTGTGTCGCCTGCCCTAAGGCAGGAAACACATAGGTCCCTTTGCCACTGTAGTTTGTGATGTCTGTGTTGTTTGATGTCTGTTGGTTGATGTCTTTGTTGTGAAACAGGGTTACATTTGCTTTGTACTATCCTCTACTTTGATGGATTGAAACCAAACTTGGTCACAGTGGCCCTGGCATCCCGCATTTGCTGAGGTCCAAAGGCACAACCAAGTCAAAAGTCATGTGAGGTCCGTTGTAAATAGGCTGAAAATGTAAATTGGCGCCTCATTGGAAAAGTTGATGTTCCACTTGGACCAAAACTTGTCTTATGGAATTTACATGCACACCGCATTGTTTATGATGTCAAAGTGGTCACATACAAGGTGATGTTAGGCCAAAAAGGCCCATCTGCAATAGACTGCAGTGTAAGATTTTGCAGGTTATAACCATTAATAAGAACAAAACGGACAAAATGGCAGCTATTGCAGATGGGCCTTGTCTAGTAAACCGCAAAAGTTTATTGGTGAATTTCAATGGTAGATGAAGTAATTCCACAATATAAAACATAAATAGGTCTATTTTGGTTGGTTACTCATAGGGTATATTTATTGTTTCTGTAATAAGCCAATCAGATCAGAAGAAACAGAAGTAGAATGCAAGGAGGATTATCTCCTGCAATTAGAATTGCGCTTTGATACTTACATGAAGTGCTTATCATGCCAAGTCTTATGCAGTATGGCTGAGTTTAGGAATAGCTGAACACCACTGAGATTATGAAATGAACATTTTGACAAAAATTTCAGCATCTGTATTTATCTTGTTATAAAAACATGAATTAAATGCACTATCAGTGATTTTGTAATTCAGAAAATCATTTTGCATGTCGGTAAAAAGTAAGGTATCCTAAAAACTAAATACCTACGAGCTATAAGACCAAAAAGCAACAAAATAAGCACAAAATCGGATATTTTAGTCAATTACGGTCTGCACTGACACAAATCCATTCTTAACGGGGCCCCGCAAATTTGATCTCACTCGTTCTGCAAGGCTCTCAGAAACAAAGCCGCACGGTTAGTCTTTTATGATGGAAGACCACAAGGGGTCCCCCCTCCCCCCCCTTATTGACTTACTGACCGGAGCTCCATTTGGCTCCCCGTGAAAACAAAGAATAGTCCAAAGCTATGAATGCATGCTGTATGTCTTTATATATCAAATACCACCTCACCACACTATCTTTCTGCCTTTGCTTCAATACAAACACTGGTTCTGTGATCCAGACCACGACTGCGCTCCTCCACCGATTGGACTCGGCTGTTGTTTATAGATCACACAAGAGAGCTGGGGACATGACGTTCACAAAATGTGCAGCTCGTCTTGGAATGAACTTCCGATAGGATTGCGGGCAGCGCCGTTCGCTGGCTGTGTTCAAGAGACAATTGGAAAACCTCATTGGTTCCTGATTCCTTGTTAACTTCATTGTTCTTCTTGCTGATTAGCACTCCGTTCTTTGTGCGGGCGACCGAATTAATATGCTTGTGTATTTTTATTACTACTGAAACAGGCATGAATGGAGATTTAATATGTTTTTGAACTTGCGGTTTTTCTTCATTTCTGGACAATTTTCGTTGGAAAAAAACACTACTGAAATTCGTACAGACGTATCCTTCACTGCTAAGCTGTTCCTGCAAATCTCAAGTATATTAACTACTTTTGGATGGATCCCACACTGATGGGTCTTTAACAGAGACCTGTTGCTGTTATGACCTTGAATTTAACACAACACTTGTTCGACTATAGTTGAAATACTTTATCTATTTATTTGGCGGATTTGAACAATGGCAATATAGAATAGCAATGTTATATGTCTTGAAATGCATCATGATTACTTTACATTATCTTATCTTACTTTATTGGTCGATCTGTAGAATTGGCAATTTTGTATTTTTCTATCTGTAAAACGGACAGAAATTAGAGCACAGTGGGCTATGGGACTGTGGGCGGAAACCAAGCGTTGCTCATAACACAATACCCAAGGATCAGATCAACTCAACTTTGTCAATAAACTTTCAATGATATCTAGGGAACAATGGATAAGACCAGAAAGTGCTGGAATACTGAACGCCCATGAATGACAAGGTTTGAATGTGACCCAAGGTTTAGCAGCCAAAAGTGTGTGACAGAAAATTTAGGGGTGAGAAAGAATAGCCATCATACAAAATTATTGTAGTATTCTAGACTAAAATCTCAGCATTTTAATTTGTCACCTATCAAAACCACCATCGTTCTCTGTTTTGGGGATTTCTGGTCATTTTTGGCCAAAAAAAGGGGCATTTGGCGGGTGGACGGAAATGTTTGCCTCCCTCTGTAAAAAGAACTCTAGAATCAAAATATCTTGCAAATATGTTCCTTTTTTGTGTCGCCTGCTTATGGCCGAAGAACGCCATTAGGGATGACTTGTCCAAACTGTGATTGGCTGTTTGTTGTGATGTCTGTTGTTGTGAAAAAGGGTTAAAATTTGCCTGTAATATCCACATACAATTGGTGGATTTAAACCAAAACTTATGTCCACAGGTTGCAACTTGGCTTCCTCCCATTGGTTGATGAGGTCAAAGGTCCCATACAAGGCCAAGGTCACATACCAAGGGTAAAGGTCAATGAGCGTCAAGTTATAAAATAGGCTGAGAACAATTTAAAATTGGACCTATTTGAAAAGTTGAAGTTCAATTGGAACCAAACTTGCAACATGGTGCACATGGGATCCCTCTTTTTGTGATGAGGTCAAATGTTATGTGAGGTCACGTTGTAAAATTGAGTTGAAAATGTAAAAATGACCTAATATGAAAAGTTGAAGTTCAATTGGAACAAAACTGGTTTTGGGTTTACTGGAAACCTCATTTGTTTATGAGGTCAAATGTCAAAATCAAGCTCAAAGGTCATGTATGGCCTATCATTCCCCATAAACAGCGACGGCAGGCGACACAAGCGGTATGAGGACCGATGTTTTTGTTACCTTTTTAGTGTCGCATGCCCTAAGGCAGAAGACACATAGGGATCCACTTTTTTGTTCCACTGTAGTTTGTGATGTCTGTTGTGTTGATGTCTGTGTTGATTGGTATGTTGTTGTGAAAAAAGGGGTTGTGTAACCATGTAGTGTATATCCGCATACTTTGATGGATTGGAAACCAAATTGGGGCACAGGTGCAACATGGAATCCCATTTGCTCGAGGTCAAAGGTCACATACAAAGGTCAAAAGTCAGTGAGGTCAATTGTAAAATAGGCTGAAAATGTAAAATTGACCTTCATTGAAAAGGTTGGGTTCAATTGGAACCAAAACTTGGGTTTATGGGAATGTACATGCAAAAACCCTCATTTGTTTATGAAGGTTCAAAGGTCAACCATAGTCAGTGATGTTAGGCCTATCTTATTCTACAAAACGCCGACGGCAGGCGACAAACAAGCGGTCAGAAGGACCGATGTTGATTTTATTTAATTGATAGCATACTCTTTCAAATAAAAGTTTTACGTTGAATGGATTGCATACTTGGCACCATGGTAAAACCAGAGAATTGAAATTTGCAAGACAAAGAGTACCAAAAAAATGGCCCTTATCCCCAAAAAGTTGAAAAAAAAAAAAATAGTTAAAGAGGTATACCACCTGAAAAGTTAATCAATTAGCCCATTTATAACATATCAAAATTGATTTAAAATTGTGGTGCGCAGAACTTTTTCCTTAAAATTGTTTGTCCCGTTTTCCCATTCTTGCGTCATCTTAGACCCTTCTGCCCTGTATAAGTAAATGGGAAATTTTAAGTTCAAACTTTGGCATTTCTGTCTTCAGAATTGACGTTACATTGAATTTCAGCCTAGAAAAAATTTTTTCTTATTTTTGGCAAACTTTTATTTTCATACTTTGGCCCAAAACCCTTGTTCCAAATATAGAAAACTGCCCTAATAGTGTGTTGGTAATACAATTAATTTTTAGTGAAAAGCATTTTTTAGATAATGTAAGAGGGTATGTATTAGGAAAATATGGTACCTCATTTTCACAGCACGGCACAGCAGTCTCACACACACCATTTCACACTCTCTCTCACACAAATGAACACACCACCACATACCAAACACACACATACACACGCACAGACTCTAATCTTAATTTTAAAAATGTCGCACCCAACAACTTTTTGGGTCCATTTGTATTGAACAAGTGCCTGTGTGTGCTTGTATGATATGTCTTTCTATTGGATCATGCAAAAAAAATTTTGACAAAAAAAAAGTAAAAACATTTGCAGAAGCCGGGTGGCGGCCAAGAAATCCCAACTTTAGACGTCGCCATTGTTTAACAGTAAAAGCAAAATGGTCAACGAAAATGTTGATTTTTGACGTATATTATAAGACAATGTGTATTTTAAAATGTTGGAGCTGAAGAAATCAACTCCTCCGCGGTGGCTTAAGGGTTAGTTCTGCTTTTGATGTATGGAATTCTGAAAAGGAGTCTAACTTTAGTCTGGTTTAAACCGGGTTAGTCCTACATGAGTGGAACTTTTTTCATTCCAAAACATACTCTAAAAATGTTTGCTGTTCACAAATGAGAAAATTCCTATGCATGGGCCGAAAACGGCCTATCTATTGAGGAATTTTCTCACCCATTTACATTGAACTTTCAGTATTTTGAAGGAAGAAAAGGGTCCACTCCTGTAGCGACTAACCCTGCTTTTAAACCAGGACTAAGTCTATGACTCATTGTATGTTGAGCTGTTGTATAGAATAAATTTCTATTTTCATATTCTTAGATCATGACTGTTGTTTCAAATGAGTCTTCTTAAGTTGTGAAACAGGCATTTATTCTCTAAGTTTGCATATGATTTTGCTTTTATTAAAAACATACATTGATGGTTTTAGGCCATTTGAGAAGAAAATCTGAAATGTTGGGCTTATGTATTTTGCAAAGTGAAACAACAGAATGCCCTTTGGATTAAGCTTTATTCCTTTTTGCACGTATGAAGAATCGACCCTGAAAAGCATGTAATCCAAGGGCGTCTCGTGTCGTTTTCGCAAAATACAGTAAACCGACATGTTGTCCAATTTTATTTTTGGTTGGGTTAGATTAGCCCGGGGGGTCTGATTGTTTGCCGTAGGACTGCATGGCTCTAATTTTCCAAACTTTGGGTGCTTGGGAGGAAATGATTTTAGTTTCCAAAGTAGGGGCTTCGGAACAAAAAAAAAAAAATCCAAAAGGGGGATGATCAATTTAATTTTAAGATGTAAGTTTATTCTTGATAGAATGGCTTCACCCCAAAATCCCATCTGTACAGTTTCTTGTTGATAATTAAAACCAGTTTGATGTGAGAGCTAAAAATATAAATGTTGTAATCCCCATAGAGATACCACTGTAAATTACTATTGGTCAAAAAATAGGGGTACATTTTGCATTATACCATCCAACTAAACATTCTTGTAGCCCTAAGTGGGGCTCTTCTTTTTACAGCGTAAAATTAGAAAAATAGTATCTTATGGTCAACGGACAATGCGGTTGTGGACAATGGGGTCATGGGCAAAGGAGACAATCGGTCATGGACAGGGGGACAATGGGCTCATGGACAGGAGGGAACAATGGGTCGGACAAGGGGGACATAGTCAGGATAAAGTGGGACAATGAGTCATGGACAAAAGGGTAACAATGGGGGCATGGAAAAATGGGGACAAAGGGGGGACAGTGGGGTCGATGAACCATGGGTCATTGACAATGGGGTTTTGACAACAGAAGTCATGTACAAGGGGGACAATGGGCCAATGGGCAAAGAGGGGGCATTTATGGGACATGGGGTCAGGGCCAATGGTGCGATGGGGAACAATGGGTCTCTGTACAAAGGGGTCATAGACAACGTGGCCTTGGACCAAAAGGGTATGGACCCAATTGGACCGCCTGGACAAAGGGGTCATGATCAATAGGGCACTAAACAAAGAGTTCATTGATAATAGTGTCTTGGACAAAGGTTCATGGAAATGGGGGTCCTGTGACAAGGGTCATGACAATGGTTGATGCAATGGACCAATGGGGCCCGCGACAAAGGTCATGGACAATGGGGCCATGGAAAAGGGTAAGGACAATGGTTACCATGGACAATGGTTTGCCAAAACTGGCCATGGACACAATAAAAGGGCATGGGCAAAAGGAGGGGTCATGACAAATGTTCACTGGACAATGGGCGTTCATGGATATGGGTATCAGGACAAATAGGAAAAATTTGGTCATTTATTAAGGTGGGGTTAATGGATTGACAAACAGGCTCATGGAAAGGGGGACGAGGGGCCATGGACAATGGGTACAAAAGGGCAAGGACGTGGGCCACAATGGGGTCATGGACAAATGAAGACGAAAAGATGGTCATTTATAAAGGGGACAATGGGGTATTGGACAAAGGGCGTCCATGGACAAGGGTAATAGACAAAGGGTCATGGACAGGAATAGACAAAGGGGTCATGCGACAATGCGATCATGGACAATGATGGTGGTAAATAGGATCATGTATAAAGGGGACCATTGGGTCATCGACAAGTAGTAAATATCGTAAGGACAAAACTGTAGTTAGTGGAAAAAGGTTAATTAATGGACATGGGGAAGGGGATTGTGAAAGGGGGTCCAGGGGACAATGGGGAGAAAGAAAAGGGTCAAGGGCAATGGACAATTTGGTCATGACAAAGTGGTATGGAAAAAGGAGTCATATCGAGGAAAGGGTCATGGACAATGGGATCATGGAAAGGTTGCGTCATGGACATAGACCATGGACAAAGGGTCATGGACAATAGGCGGTCATAGACAAAGGGGTAGGGACACTGGGATCATGGACATGGGGCCATGGAAAAGGGTTTGTCATGGGGGGGGGACAAAGGGTATGGACAATGGGTTCAAGTACATTGGGTTCATCATCAATAGGGTCATTGGACCATGATGGATAACTGGGTGATGGAAAGGGTTCAAGGACAGGGGACCATGGACAAAGGGGTAATGGGCCAAAGGGGTCATGGACAAAGTGGTCATGGACAAAGGGCGCTATGGAACAGAGGGGTCATGGACAATGGCGTCATGGATGATGGGGTCAGACAATGGGGAGAATGTGCAGGATAATGGGGAGACAAACTGGGGTCCCATGGACAATGATTTGAAATAATGGGTTCATGGGACAAATGGGAGGGATAATGGGGTCATGAACCATGGGGAGAAAGGAGTAGAATGGACATAGGTGAAAGAAAAGGAACAAATTGAGAACACATAGCCAAACAATGACCAAAACAAATTGAAAAGTTTATAGGCCCATTTAGAGGCTAATATACTGAGCCTCTTGAGAAATCACTTGATATAAACATTTTTTTTTTTTTTTTAATCATATTGATTGATTTCAATAATTAACTTCAGCATGTGAGTGAAATAATTTTGCTTGCATTAATAGGTCCAAAAAACGGTGGTCTTGATAGCTTGTTGAAATTAAAGTGACCCTGTTCCTTAATTGGTACCATCCTTTACACCAATTACATTCATGTAAAGAAAAGTCCGGAAATTTTCATGTAAATTCAAATGGAATATTCCTTAAGGTAGGCTATATAGCAGGAACAGATATCCTAGGGGCTATTTAAGGAATTTCGTTTACCCCCCACCCACCCCCAAGACAGAGAAAAAGGGTTAAACACCATTAGTTATACTCTAAAATTGTGGTATCATTTTTAAATAGGGTCAATTGAAGTTACAGGGGCAAATGTGGCGCAGTTGGATCAGCACTCACTCATATGAATTAGGTGGGGTTCGAGCCACGCCTAGTAGTGAGTGTGTGCACTTGGGACAAGGACTTTACCTCGCTTGCCTACCTCCACCCAGGA
>JAMKCH010044627.1:0-11939 GCA_023653785.1 Ophioderma brevispina
CCACCTGACCTCACACACCCACCCAAACGCCACCCTATCGACCTGCTGCCTACTTGTAAAAATCTGCTAGTAGGCCCTAGTATAGGCGTAATATGACACGTCCTATACGACCTTGAAAAATTCTAATTAAAGGACTCTTTGTATTTCTGGTAGCCTATGAATATTACCAAAAATTTGTCCCGCCTTCTAGTTGCTGCGTTGGTCAGATATTCAAGGTCAAAGTCAATGACCTTTATAAGGCTGTATGGGTCATAATGCTCAGCCAATTGGCCTAGAAGCAAAACTTTGGTGTCTATACCCATGATTTGGGTAAAAAAAAACCAAACAACATATTTTAGGCCTGTACAATGCAGCCATCATTGCGTTTCCTCAGCATAGAAAGCCCTTTTAATGGAATTTGTACAAGTGTTTTTCGCAATGTAAATTAACCATTCGTCCAGTCTTTACAAATATTAACAACAATATTTGACCTTAATATATATAATAATAAAAAAACGACAATATTATTGGCAAATCAGTGAATATTGTTCTTGGGCAGATCTTCGAACTGCTGATTCCTGTGTGTTTAATAGTGTGGTCTAGTGATACCTTTTTACAAATATTTCATTTGGGTACTATTAAAAGTCCATTACCACTGCTAACTGACCCAACTCCGCTAAATAGTCCGGGACCTGGCAAGCACCAAATTCACGGACCATATAAGCGCGTTTTGTAATTCCCCGTCGTGAAGTTATGTATCATACTCAAGAGTATCGCCCTCTCACTCCGGAGAAGGAAATACACTGTACCATGCTAGGCTTCCTTCCACCAACCTTACTTTTGCACAGAGTCCACTGCCGGGCCTTAATCGGTGGGGAAGAATGTCGCAGAAGGCAGCCAACGCCAACGCAACCCTGTCAACGCCCCACCCATCGTCGCGCTAATTCTCCCTGGGTCAGATGCTAGTTCGATTAGCCAGGAGGGATTGGACGTCGACACCCCTCTCCGCTTCTGACTAACACAGGCATCAAATAGACTTGTTGTAAGGTGGAAAGTAGAACTCCACCGACATTGCCAAAATGGCTTGGATGAGCCCTCTTTATAGAATGCCCAGGAGGAGCGTGATCTCGACATCTATGCCCTACCACTAAGCATCAACAATCATGGCGTTTTTTTGCATTTCAGATGACGAGGACTCCGCTGGCTCATGTGTCCCTTTGCGGCAGGCTTTCTGAGCTGTCGCAACCCCTGTCTGAACTAGGTGAGGGATCGTGGCAGAAAACAACGGTTTCGGGGTTAAAAAGAAAGAGTCTGATTCTTGGGCATGTGGAAGAACTTAGAGACCTCCTTGCGCTCAAAAGTGGTGGGTGGTCTCGGTCCTAGACAAGGAATGTTATCCGAACACCCTATGGCCACAAAGCCACAGACACTAGGAAAAGTCCAGAGACTAAGCTTTCGGTGGGTTTAAACTGTTCCGACAACAAGAATGCAAGACCAATGGCAAAATCACACTCCGGAACAAGGCTACCAACCAGGGTACGATCCGTAACATACCCTTCACCAGATTGACAAGAGGGCTGAAGGAAAACCGTCATGCATACGAGCCCTTACGGGTATGGCCTGTGCGGTTCGGTAAAAAGCAACCCCCTTTTCCTTTTGGGACAGTCAGGACTAAGTCAGTACACTCCTGAAGACTTCCTGAGGAAATTGCCAACCTGGTCTACGATCTCAGAAATAGCCTGGATCGAACTCTCTATCGTCACAACCATGCATGTAATCCTGTGCTGCTTCTAGTGTGAATTTGCCTGAACAGGGAGCATGGCAGCCTGTTCAGACCTGTCCCACCTCTGTACAGTCTGCAGAAATACACCAGACAGGTTCGGGGCTCCCTTTGGAAGATGGATTTGTTCCGTTACAAACCAGATCTGCGGTCTGGGAAACCACAGCTGCCGTGGCATAATGGGCTACCAGCAGGAACCAGGCAGTCTCGAGAAAGGGGCCACTCGGGAACTTTTGGGATCATGGCAACCTGAAGAAGCTATGATCAAGCATAGGCTATCAATTATGACCGGTCCGCTGACATGGCGATCCCGTTTGACTGCCCGGGGATCCGGGTTAAGAGTAGGCCCCATAATATGCCACAATCTGACGATTCTTGACGAGGGGCGAACAGATCAACGTGGGACGGTCTACATCTAGAAGATGGTGCGGCAAACTGCAAGGTAGAGCTGCCACTCACCCTCATGGGAGACAGTCCGCAAACCATTGTCCACCCCGGAAACACTGTGGAGGCGATCACACGATGTCCCAATCTGGCATCCCCGAATTGCCAAAGAATTCCCTGCATAAGCTGGGATTGATTACGCTCCCTTCCTTGTTTATATGTCACCACCTTCATATGTCGGAGCGGACAACAATTACCTTCCCCATGACCCACGGGGAGCCAGGGGCACGCAAGCCAGAAAGATGAAATTAGAAAACTGAGTCAACTTGTTTCTGCTTTAAGATCAAAACATATTACATGATTTGGGGATTTCCATGAAGTTATAAATGTGAAATGATTAAAATTCAGCTGATTAATTTTTGTGAAATCTGATTGACAGTGCGAGGTTATGTTAATGCAGATAAATTTGTAATACCTATTTTAGGTTTAGAAAGGGGAATCTAGGTGTGAGTAGTTATATACTTGCCACTGGAAAGACTCTCGGCCAGCAGTAGTAACCAGGAAGTATTTACAGTATAGTTTCTAGCTAGTTTTTTACTCTACAATAATGGTTAGATTTGTTCTTACATAGTGCCAGGATTTATATAACTTTGGAGAGACCGCCGGAGCTTGAAAGCTAATTAAACTTGTTTGCTGTCGCCTTTTTAGCCAGAAGAGCTTCAGTTGTGGAATCAAAAAAGGGGATTTCCAGTTTGTGGCCTATATGAGGACATTAGCACCAGATGATGGTGGTAGGCCTGGACTTTTGTTTTCTGTGGAATATTAGTGTCGCATCGTCGAGGGACTTATTTCAACCTTGTCGTATTAAAAATGTGGACAAGTATCTCAGACTGAGAAGATGCAATGGAAGATTAAATGAGGAATATATAAGTGTAACTTTGAATAACTGTCATTTTGGAGTATCGCTGTGAGGACATATAATCATTGAACTGCCCATGTTTCTGCACCTCAGGACATAGAGGACTTGAAATATTAAGAATCTTCGGGTTATAAATCATGTAAAGTTGGTATTGTAATTATGTTTTGGACATACCAAATTTCTTGAAACCATTCTGATTGAAAATCATTAAATCTGCGTTATTATAAAAAATTTCAGATCATTTGTGCACAAGGCTCTCATTTGTTTGTGTTTAACGCATAATGATTAAAAACTGCTATTGCAACTGCCCGACAAATCACCTGTGGTCTTGCTTGAAGATGAGTCACTTCACGGACAAATTCTTTGTTGTGAAAGCCGTAAGATGTGACAGAGGAGCTGAAAAGAAGTCCAGGGGTCAAGTAAGGTTGACTTTTCTACCTCATGGTTTAAGACCATCACTATGAGCCAAATTAACTGTTGTAACTAGCTGTCACAAATTTGCTCGATGTGTAGAAGCACTCTCCTGTGCCCACCAGAGATACCTACTGTCTGTACCTAAAAGTCTGTCATTGAAAAGATTGCAGAGAGGACTTCTCCATCGAACATTTCGGTATAAAAACGGGGCCATTTAAGACTACTGTTTCCAACAAGTCCAATCCACACTATTTTTTTTGGGTTGTTTCTCCTCAAGAGGCCTTTGACCGCGTGGGGCATTATCTGCCTCAAATATGCTGATGGAGCCACCTTAGGCGAAAGCACTTTCATCGCCGATGCAGAATTCAGAAAAACTCCTAGTTGTGATTTTTTTATTCGTGTAACTTCGTGGTTGCAGAGGTTGCAAAGGTTATCCGGTAAAATTCAATGCCATTTTATGTGGCGATGTATTGAGCCAAATTCTTGCGTGGCTTGCAGCGGAAGATCGATTGCCATTATAAGATTTAATCCGTGCATTGATGTGAACCAGTACAATATTGGATTGAATACGAAATCTAATTGTGCTTATATGGCAGTATGCGTATAAATAAATTTAGGAGAGCGTGACTTATTAATCGCCACACCCTCTTCAATCGAAAGTGTGTCGGTTGTGGACCAGCCATCACAGCACCAAAGATCGATTTCAGAAAAAACGTACTTAGATCATGGAAGAAAGAGATAGAAGGCAAGTACATCGACTTCCAACAATCCGATTGAATCTGTTTATCCATAAGAAGTTAATGTACAGCGTTATGCGTTAGCCTTTAGTGCCCAAGACGGCCCAGTGTGAGGAAATAAATGGATGAATGAATAAGTTTTGACTAAAGTACATTTTCTGAAGAGCGTCTTTGGTGTGGGGGTGGGCAGGGATGATGATCAAAAGTAAAGATGTACTGTCTCAGCGTATATATTGCCAGTGTCGAAAGGATATCACTTTGTCCAACCTTCGGGCATTTATAATCTGAACAGGTATACTGTCTGTAAGTATAAGCTGCCCTGTTGCAAACCTATTTCAACCGACCAATTCTGAAACTTTTTAAATTAATGAAGGCAGCATTTTGAATGTTCAATTAAAAAAGAGCCGGGAATCAAACCATTTGCGGATTTAGTTGAAATGAAAAGGCTTGAACAATCGTGATCTGTGAAATCGACAAGTGAAAGGAATCACAAAGCTATAAACTTTTAAAAGCAATGGAGCCGTGGGTCTAGTTACCATCAAATTTGCAGAGGCCACATTTATTTTTTTATTTACTTTCTTTCAACTTCCCTCCATTAATACGATTTCCTTTTGTCTGTAGGCTTTTGGTAAGAATTTTTTTGTTTAAATAACATTGGGGTCATGTAATTCATATCACGATACGTAAGGTAAATGTAATCAGGGCAAGTCTGATGTAACTGGATGTTTAATGTCAGCGTACAATGGAGAGGGATGTTACACATAATTATTTTTGTGGTGGCCTTGTCTTCAGTCCAATAATTCTATCGATATTTTCCTTGGTAAGAGTAGCCTCCTCTCCATGCTAATGGAACGGCTTGGTCACATGGTTGGAAGATCTTTCTTGGGAAAATACACTTTGGGCACCCATGCTCGTTCCAGGGGTTCTGAAAGTAACCCCTAACGGGACCAATTTTCAGTTAAAATATACCCGGCCCCTAATTGGACCAGCTTTGGTGAAATTATACTAGTTTTCAGTGAAAATATACACCTATATAATATGAAATCCTTACTGTGCTATTTTTTCCACTAGTATTATCCCGGTTCTATACTCTCTTTTGAAATTCCACTGTATTATAAACGTCTTTACTTGTATGCAAAATATTTTTGATTAATATTGTAACAATTAATTGTTCACTAGTACTACATTAGTTACATAATTATTTATCATATTGTTTTTGCTGTAGGCCTATTCTATGATGAACAAATAAAATTGATTGAAGATTGAAGGTAATTTGCAGTGGGATTACACCCTTTGCGGGACCTGTTCTCAATACATGAAAAAAGATACACATTTAAAATAGCCAATATACAAGAAAATGACACCTGTGCTCTGCAAGAAAAAATACACACTTAGGGTTATTTGCTGATATGTTTAGGTTAATTTTTCCTATTTGTATCATTGAACCAGTCACAGTCACAACTGAATTTGTACCCCCAGCGGGACTAGAATTGATTAATTTGAATTTGATACCCCTAGCGATAGTCCCGCATTTGCGGCTAGTCCCTCTTTTTTCGCAACGAGCATGGGTTCCGACCAAAATCAAAGAACCCACGGGCGTGTTGATCGGTTTTCATGGAAGCCGCCATATGTTTGAGTATTTACTTTCAGCATTCATCGCGTGCTGATTCGCTGATTCCCGAAGACCCAGAATCTTTACGCAATGAAGAAACAACCACGAACTGAGAATTTTCTCGAGCGAGAAAATCTGATTAGGATTATCCTTGGAAGGGCCACTTGAGAGAATAGGATAACATTGCAATTCTTGGGCGGCAGATAGATCGGTCAAACGTCAAGTGGGTCGTGGGGCGCGCTTCCTTCTATCTCTTTCTTCCATGGTAGATTGAATTAAACGGAATTTGTGGTAAAACCACCAGAACATATTCAATACAAGGCTATCCCCCAAAAAATCGTTAAAGATTAAGACACTTCCTTATTCTCGTATGTACGTGAGGATGCTAAGGAAAATCCTCGAGGATTCTGAGACAAATAAACAACAAAACAAGCAAAAAATCAAAAAGAAAGAGAACACTCTGATATTGGCCCACATTGATAGTGAAGTCAGACGGAATTGGAAATAAAGATACAAACAGACAACTTAATGGAACAGAATGCCAAGAACGCAAGGTCAACATTTTTCTTATTAGAAGAGCCATAGACATCATTCCAACGATAAGCGTTTTGGTCCAAAACACGGGAATGATATTTCCTTTAATAGAAAACACGGCAAGAACTACTATGTTTTAATTTTAAGATGGAAAGAAGATTTGTGCTACTAAGTCAAATGTATTCATGTTGCGTCATGCCATTTTAAGTGCTTATAGGCAGAAATCGGACCAATTGGATTTTGCCTCATGTTTTGATGAAGTATATCTTTGTTTTAAGTATCGGATTGGAATGAAATAAATGGCAAAGTAAAGCTTTATTTTTATTGGCTTGAAGGACGAGATCAAACAATGATCATGTGACTTTTCTTTTTTATCAAAATCCTTTGTCCCGAGGGTTACATTTTTTGGGATAGCCATTACAGGCAAAACAATTAAGTACATAATTAAGCAAGTTCTTGCACATAGATAGGACAACCATGATGATTATCAAAAAATTGCAGTTATGATTAACTCAAAAGGGGTCATGAAATTAAAATTAACGTTACAATCAGTTATACCAAATTTTGGAGCCTTTATCTGCAATAACAGGAATACATACGCTTAATAATGCATCTACTCACTCTATCTTAGGCTTTTTTATCTTCGGGATTTAAACATACCCTCCACATGAACCAATACCCTTGACAATCTGCATGATAATGACCAATAATAAAAATCAGACTATAAAGCTGTCTTTCCTAGCAGCCACTCTAAAAAAAAAATCTGTGCATATTGCCGGGTCTCTTTCCAGAAGTTCATGCCTTCGCATTATGAATAAGGATTGCCCATTGTAGTTCAAGGCCTGCAGATTAAAAGTACTTTGAGGCAATCCTAGACCATCACGTATAGAGAGTTAATTCTGCTATTTCAATTGACCGCTTGCTGTTAAGAGAAGAGCATTTGGATAATTGGATATTTCCGCCAAACCTTTCAGTCCTAGGACGTCCAGTGGTCTCTGTTAGCTTATCCACTGTTGGCTATCACTATGAGCTAGTATAAATCTTCATTCCCTTGGAACAGTTCAGTACCTTCCATTCGCCAGGGTATTTAGAAAATACACCCCATGGTTGTGGGGTATGATAGTTGATACCAGATCACACAAGGTCGTTCATGTCATGTAGGCCTATGTACCAAGTACAACCCCACTTGAAACTGTTTCTCGGTGGATGAGGCATAGTGTAAATCATGTGTACGCTGTCACTGAGGCTCCTATACTATTTGCAACGTTTGCAAAAACACAGTGGCGACTGGGGCATTTTGTATTGGGAAATTTCTGGCGAAAGTTTCGAAACACAACTACAACACTTTGTGTACGCTGGGAACTCGCTTACGCGTTAAGAACACTATGGTGGTTATAAGTGAGGTATGTTGTGTGAAGGCCACCAAAATATCCTACAAGATTTTACACTTTGTGTTCTTTTGGCCCTGACAATTCTTGGGTAACGACCAATTCATTGGTTCAACTCTTTTTACACTTGTCCCACCCATACCAAATTGGCGCACCCTGCACCTGTTCCAGTTAGTTGTCTACTGCCCCAAGACCATGAAACTGGTATTAGGATATTCATGAAACTTCATTCTAAAAGTATGAAGTTTTATTCTAAAAGTGTCATTTTTTTTAGAATCCCATTGTAGGGTTGTTCGTTCGGACGTTCTTTTTTCAAATGCTTTTTTCACTCGTTTTGTTCACTTTTTATATTAAAGACGATTTTCCCCACAAATGGTACATGTATCCAGCAAATTAAAAAAATAAAGAAAAACAAAAACAGGCGTTTTGAAGTATGTTTTGATATTATATGTGTCAATGAAGAATATGGCAAATCTACAGCCCAAATTTACAATACGATTACACATGTCCATGCAATGATGACCATTGGTACAATGGAGAGATTACGTCAAATCACTGGAGTTGAACCATGAGAGATTTAACTCAAAGAAAATCATGTGATTTTATTATTGGCAACATTACCAGTATAGCAGGGGACTGTAGTGTAAGAGTGTGCACTTCCGGATAAAATTGTGAATTTTTGCATACAAGTACTTTAGGCATTGATAATCCAAAACATTGATGGAAGCATTGCCAATCCCCCTTAATAGCTCCAGCTTGGGTTTCAAGGTTATACAGGGGTCAAAACTTTAAAATGTTCTGAATATGTTAAAAAGCACACCATGGTGTTTGTCTGGTCACAAGGATTCCAAAAAGGTATAGTTTACACTATCTGTGGCTTATACAGGGTGAGTCAAAAAAAAACTTGACCCTGATTGTGTCCGCCATTTTGAATTTTAAAGTAACATATATCTAACATATGTGATATCATCTGAAAGCTTAGTTCATTATCTTTAATTTGCTGCAAGGATCATTCACATCGGTTAGGTATAGACCGAGTTACAGTCGTTTGAATGAAGCAGTCGGTTTTCTGTACTGTCCACGGAATCACATTTGCTTAGTCGGGCGCCGTGCATTCAAATGGGAATCCGTGGATAGGGTGAAAACCGGATTACTTGATTCAAAAGACTGTAGCTCGGCCTATACTTAACCGATTGGAATTATCTTTGCAGCAAATTAGAGATAATGAAATAGGCTTTCCGATGATATCACATACACTGTTAAAAATGTACGAAAATTTTCCGGCAGCAAAATTTCCAGACTTTTTGTTTTCGTTTCTTTTAAAATACAAATTTTTTTCCATAATATGAGACAAATTTCTGTAAAATTACTGTCAAAATTCCGTTAATTGACAGAAATTCTGTAAATTTACCCTAAAAAGTCTGGAAATTCTGCTGCCAGAAATTTCCGTAAATTTACGGAATTTTTTTAACAGTGTACGTTATATATACATTATTTAAAAACTCAAAATGGCGGACACGAACCGGGTCAAGTTTTTTTTACTCGCCCTGTAGTTCCGGAGTTATGGGGTAAAAACTGTAAAAATGGTGAAAAGGTCAATTTTGGTGTGTACACATGGGTCAAAAGTTAAAAGTTGCTCTGATTCAGTTAATATGTGGTGCAAATTGTTTCCCCAGCTTAAGGGATTGAAATAAGGAATAGTTTGCCTTATCTGTTATGCTTAATTTTCACGCTATCCAACAAAATAGGTCACAGGTCAATAGAATCCAATAGCTGCCAATACATGACTTTATTCGCCATTTTGGTTAATAACAGACACGTAAGAAAGTCAAAACTATTCCTATATTTCATTCTATGAGCTAAACCAACAATTGGAACCACATTTTAAAAAAAAATGGAGCAACTTTTAATTTTTGACCCCTGTAAAAACCAAAATTGACTTTTTAAAACCATTTTTACCCAACAATTCCTAAACTATAAGTCACAGGTAGTATAAACTATACCTTTTTCACTTTTTGGAATCATTGTAACCAGACAGACATCATGGTGTGCTTTTCAACTCAATCGGAACATTTAAAAAATTTTACCCCTGTGTAAACTTGAAATCCAAGCTGGGGCCATGAAAGGGGTGTGGCAAGTGCTTCCATCAATTGTTTTGATTATCAATGTATAAAGTACTTGTGTACCAAAATTCACAATTTTATCCGGATTTCCACACTCACATAAGATCTGTTCACTACAGTCCCCCACTACAGTGAACTACGATTATTTTGTTAAGATTCTATTTATATTCTTTATTTACAACTATAGATATGGAATTGAACTTTCCGAGACACCAGTTTAAGGTTACTAAGATCATTAAAGAACTAGGAAGTGGACATTTTGACCGTGTATTATTGGCAGAGACAAATGCTACCATGAGAACTGGCGGTCGATTTAAGGTAGTCGCGAAGCTCCTTTTAGGTAGGTATATGGTTTCATAAAGACGGTGGTGGCTAAGCCTCAATCAATGTAGCAACTTATCCAAATCAAAATAGATTACAGCAATACAGACAGCAAGCCACAAACCGACCGGCTTAACTGTATTTTGCGCAACGAAACTACACGAAACAGGCTCAGTGCACCCATCGGATTACACGCTTTTTTCCCGTCTTGCACATACACCTTGTACATGACGGAATAAAGCGTGTAAACCAATGGGTGCACTGAGCCTCTTTCGTTTCGTTGCGCAAATACAGTAAACCGTTCGGCCATGGGTGTGTAGTCCATTTACAATCTCTTCCTCGTAGTGGAGTTGATTCTTCAGTTTCAGAGTAGGCAAGTTGCCAGGGTTCCATTTGTTTGTTTGAATTAAAGATAACGATCTAGAGCTGATTTACAAAGTTTAAATTAAAGACACATGAAGACATTTCCAGAACAGTATGCCCAATATTTAGAATGCTTTCCAGTGTATTAAATCACACTGGAATTGAAGCCGCAAACGTCGTTTTTAAGAAATAAAAATACGATTCATTATTTTTCAAGTATGCTTCTGGTTCTAATTAGGAAGTAGGCAAGTTCAAATCTTAGGTTTTGTTTTTACTTAATTATCCAATAAGCATTCGAAACGTTCTCAACAGGGGTCCTACAACCAATCAAGTGCAAATTTAGAGAAAATTGTGTTCGCATGACCCTGCCTTGGTGCTTCGCACCTCGGACTCGAACCTACCCACTGACCTTGCATTTTGAGGTATGCAATATGATACACATTTTCAGTGTATAAAGCACTGGCGTAAATTTCTTTTTGACATTGGGAGAGATGGAGTTGATGAAAATTTATGAATGAAACAAGGTTTGCTGAAAAGATCCATTACTAGCAAATGTGCGCAAAAAATATTGCCATTTAGAAGCTAAAATCGTTAATGTAATCAGAACAAAATGCGCGCGAAGCGCGGGAAAATTTACCATTTCTAAACTATTTTGGTAAATATGAGGTTATTTTTGGTCAACAACACATGAACGAGCATCAACATTGGGGGGATGATCGTATTGACCATCCCCCCCTCATCAAAATATGGAGGGGGGGATATAACCCATCCCCCCGGGATTTACGCCTATGGTATAAAGGAACATAACAACGTCTTGAACAAAACTATGTGTTTACAATCCGGTAAACATCCTTGCAGGATGATAACTTAGTGTTTGGAAAAATTATTCCTTCAATTTCCTTGGCAGCAACAGTCAAATCGTGTACATTTCTCTCAACCGTCAATTTTGCTCGGCGATGACGTCGAGCAAAATGGACAAGTTCATTGTTTTACCAAGGCATTAGAATTTTTACAATGTGAGTTCGAGGTGTGTACATGTAGGTGGAGCGTGATTATCGAGCAACGTTTCCATTTAGGAGTTATACTAGGGGTGGGCAAGTATGAACTTTTTTTACAAATCTTTTGTAAGTCGAGCATATTCTATGGCCATTTTGGCTCCTGAAAATGAATCAGGCAAGCTTTTTCACTCAAGATAAATTTTTGGGTTGGTTCCGTGGAGTTTAAGTTTTGTACATGAAGTCTATGGAGCTTTTCTGCTACTTTTGGAAAAACAAAAAACAAACATGATCTTCATCCTGGGTTTTGCTAGAAACTCACCAATAGGTGCTTTATAGGTTTAGGCAAATGATTGTCAAAGAAAAAAATAGCAAATTTATTCTCAATGG
>JAMKCH010044628.1:0-12259 GCA_023653785.1 Ophioderma brevispina
GATACCACTGGTTAAAACTATTTTTTTCATGTAGTTGACAAGACGCTGGAAATAGGGCGCAAGTCAATAATCTTTACAACATGCATGTCAGCTCTTAAAGGGGGATTGGGCTCGATTTAAAGGGCATTGTCCAACCTGGTGCTTTTGTTTGTATCAACGAATTTCTGAATTTTTCACCATTTTTAACTCAAACTGGTTTCTATAGTTCCAACAAAGGTTTATCCACTGCAGACAAATCCTGAGCTGTATTTTTTGCCGATTTTAGAAAACTGCTAGTTGACCATTTAAAGTCCACACAAAACTGCTTGGGTCTAACGGCGGGAATTTACGCACATTCATTCACTGCCGTTAGGCGCAAGAACGCACCATAGCGTCGCGCTGACGAGGTGAATTTTTTCTGCTTAATGAAAGCGTGCGCGGTTTTTAATGTACTTTTGCGCGACCGCATCTTGGAAAAACAAAAAATAATATTTGAAAATGTAAACCAAGCGCTAATTTAGACCAGAGAAAGTTCACTTTCTTCTAATTTCTGGAGTTAGAGACAAATATGTTTGATTTATAGTGCATAAAGATGTATTTTTCATCACTTGCACAATATACTAACTCCAATTTTGAAGTTCAAAGATATAGTTCCAGGACCTGCTTAGAACCCCGCTTTTGACAATTCATCCCGCAAGAGATTCTGAACTTGATTTGAGTTGTTGGACCATTTACCTTAAGAATCACACTGGTTGCTTTTTTTTCGAAACCGGCTGCGAATTCCGAACATCCAAGATGGCCGCCGTAGGCCTATTAAAAATATCATTTTAATTTTGATCTCAAAGTATGTGTAATACCTCGTGTTTAGGGGTTTTGGGTTTCTGGGAATTCATTTCTGACTGCGTTTTTATCATTAGAAGGTCATGTTACATGGTATGGATGAGATTCCAAGATGCCAGCTCACGGCAGTCAGATTAAAAGTACCATTTTGAATGACTTAACCTATTATTCGTTTTAATACATCGTTATGGGTTTTTTAGGTGCTGGGAAATTCCTTTTCTGGAATCATTTTATATCATTAGAAGTGTCCCTGTTACATGGGATGGAATATAATTCCAAGATTGCCGCCGGCTGTCATATGTACAGTTACATTTTGAAAGACTCTCCTAGACTTATGTTTAATACCACCATATCCCCTCGTTTGTATATGGTTGTATGTGTAGGAAATCCATATTTGACACCATTTTCTGAGGAGAGAACCAAAGTTAGGGTCAAAGAATTCAATGACACCATTGATAACCATGCTAGACCATTTAGTTTGTTTGCAGCCATCTTGAATTTCAAATAGCCTCCACCATTAACTCACTTTGCGTATTATTGGTCCCTGATATTCGTAGATGCAAAATTCTGGTGTCTGACTACACACATGTTTTTAGGGTCAAGAATTCAATTACACATGATAACAATGCTGGACCATACATGAGCGGCAGCAATCTGGAATTTTTACAATGGCCGCCAAGAAAAAATTGATTATATTACTACATTCGCCTTTGATAGAGGAGAGCCATGATTCTGGTGTCTTTACCCCATTTTGACAGGTCAATGAATCCAAAAAGATCAAGGGTAACTTTACTGGGTTCTTTGTTTGTGGCAGCCATTGGGTATTTGGTTGAACGTAATTCCCTCCATTGGAGATGCACCATATAGAAATATAGTGTCAGAATTGCAAGCCATCAGTTGAGTACATGTGATGTGAGTTGATGATTTGACATATTTAGAAGAGACATTTATGGCCCAAACACCTAGTTTTTGGTATGACAATGTGGTTGTGACAGAGTTGGCCATTGTCATTGGTAATGACAATAGTCTGACACTGTATTGTATGTTTTCTTGAAAGGCATCTAATCTATGACGTAAGTTGACAATAGGCGATAGTGCCCACTTATTTATTTAGTCCGTATGTACACGAGATGCTGGCGTAAGTTAAGATTTTAAAAGTGACTTCTTTGGAGATGTTGTCATAAGTTCATAATTGAAGTGACCATAGTGTGATGGTATCATAATTTTGCAGTGATTTGCTGATGTCATAATGGACAGTGACTAGCCGAGGGGTCACGTTTGCAGGTGTCATATGGAAGTACATCAGTTGATGGTATAATACTTCGCGGAGTGTCCATAAATTGGAAATGTTATTTTTTTGGTGACCATATTGGAGCACGCATCATCATAGTCATCGCTGTCTTCGTTCCTCTCTATGAAACAGGTGGAAGTCCTATCATCTGAATCGATCGTCGTTACCCGAATCACTTGATCAGTCTCGTTACTACTTCATCTGTCAAGAGCCTCGGGAAGGAAGAATCGGACAATCCACCTATAGTGGGATTCTAAATGCCCAGAGTTTAGTGTCTATCCATGCCCATTCTGTTTGGAGTCTACAACCTATAACGGGAGTAGCTCTACTACAAAAGTCTTACAACCTACAACGGGAGTAGCTGCAGTCCTCCTATAGAACCTGATAGTTCACTCTACGCAAGCTGCACGACATGGTGGTAACTTGGCAAGGTGACATTGCAGCCGAGGTGCAATATACCGTCATCACAACATTTCGCCCTTGATGAGAGTGTACCTAGGCTGTCAAACACTCTCTTGAATCTGGTAACGTTACGACAGACGCAATATGTTTCATCTTTACACTTTTTCATTCTTTTTTCACCATCACCATACGTTTGACACTGGAACAGAAAACAAGAGACTCTCATTCTAAACAGAATGGTCTTATTCATGAGTAAGTTGTTGCTGGTGGCCCTATATGCCTTCACACATAGTGATAAAACTAGTGCCTTCAAGGTGACAGTGAAGGGGTGAAACCATCAAGTGCTGCAGAAGCTTCCAAAGTTTCCAACCAACCCTAGCAGACCTAGGAAGTGCAGGGGAGGTCACTAAGGAATTGTTTGTGGTTTCGAAGAAGATTGCCAATTGTGGCAATCCTAGGGTCAAAACGAGATCAAGAGTGGTTGACCAGCCTCATGTTCACTCTGCATCATGGAGAATGGTTGATGACGGTAGGTTCACTCAGCCATGTCGTGCAGCATTAAAACAACACATCCGTAGAGAGAACTATAGGTTGCTAATATGGGAGACTCGCATATACGCCCCCTGTAGACATTCCCTCTCCAACGATGGACCAGTGGATGGACACTATACTCTTGTCACTTAGAACACTATGGGTTTTGATGGTCGATTCCTTTCGAAGCTCTTGCAGATGAAGAAGAAGACTTTGAATACAGTGATTTGGATGACGACGATCAGGACTCTCCCCCTGTTTCATCATAGAACGAAGACAGCGGACTCTGAAATGATGCGTGATCCACTATGTCCAACCAACAAAATAACATTTTTCCATTAAAAGAACAAGTCAATTAATGACAACCATCAGCCAGCCTATTTCACTTTCCAATTATGACACTGCCAACACGCTGACGACCATCAGCTATGTCACTCTGCCAATTATGACATCAACCATCAGCAATGTCACTGCCAATCATGACACCATCAGTTAACCATGTCACTTAAAAGCTTCAACTTAACGCCAAACTAGTGTACATACGGACTGAATACACGTTGCTATCGATATTGCCAGCTTACATCATAGAGCCGTTTCAAGGAACATTGCTAAATACATGTGGTCACCATGCACCACCAACCATGTCATTACCAATGCCACTGCCAACTCTGTCACTGCCGACATTTGTTCACTTCACCAACATGTCACTACTGTGTGTTTTCCCTCAATGTCCCTTCTCCGAAATATGTCAATCATCGCCACCCTCACCTTTACCCAATTCCCTTGACTTTTTGTTCAATTTTGACACTATATTCTTACTTGGTGCCCTATCTCCAAAGGAGGGAATTACGTTGAACCAAAATAACCATGCTGCATCGCACACAGAACCCAGTAAAGTTACCTTTGGATCTCTTTTTGGAGTCCTTGACCTTGTGAACATGGGTATAGATACCAAATCATGGGTATAGATACCAAAGATCTGCTTCTACCTCTCTCAAAGGCGAATGTATGTTACTATATCCATGTTTCTTGGCGGCCATTTTTGAAATTCAAGATTGACGCCGCACAGGCATGGTTCAGCATTGTTATCAATGGCGTCATTGAATATTTTGACCCTAAAAAACGGGTGTAGACACCAGAAATTTTCCTCTACGAATCTCAGGGCCCAAGATATAGGCAAAGAAAAGTCGTAATGGTGTCGCGCATTTTTTAAATTCAAATGGCTGCAACAACTAAATGGGCTAGCATTAGTATCACAATGGTCTCATTGAATTCCTTGACCCTAACTTTGGTTATCTACTCATAAAAATGGTGTCAAATATGGATTTCCTGCCCCTACAACCATCTACAACGAGGTTATTTACACATAATTCTAGGACCAATCTTTCAAACTGTGTAACGTAAACATATATGACCGTCGGCGGCCATCTTGGAATTCCAAATCCATCCCATGTAACATGGACTTCTAATATGATAAATATTCGAAATGCATTCCGAGCACCCTAAACCCCATAAACGGTGTATTAAACATAATACTAGGTTAAGTCCAATCTAAAACTGGTGTACTTTTCATATGACGCGGCGGCCATCTTGGAATTCCAATCCATACCAGTAACATGGACCACTAATGATAAAAACGATTCAGAAATGAATCCCTCAACCCAAAACCCCTAAAACGACGTATTACACCTACTTTTTAGGTATCAAAATTAAATTGATATTTTTAAATTGCTACCGCGGCCACTTGGATTTACTGAATTCGCAGCCGGTTTTTTCGAAAAAGCACCTGTGTGATTCTTAAAGGTAAATGGTCCAACAACTCAAATCAAGTCTCAGAATCTCTTGCGGAGGAATTGTACGCAGGGTTCTAAGCAGGTCCTGTACTAATAAAGTTATTTGAGAAAGAGACCGCTTGAAATGGTGTAAAAGTCACTTTTTTTACTACAACAACGGATTTTCCTCAATGTTCCAATTTTCCGCACATTTTTTTTGGGCAAAATTTCAAGACAAAAGATACTCAAAATATCGACGTAAAAGGTTAAAGTTTTAACCTTTCCACAGGAATTGCAATCGGGCTTCTTCTAGGGACGGTTTTCCATCACTTTTCATTTTTCGATTTCTAACTAAAGATATTTTCAAATATATACTACTCAAATTTTGGAAAAGAAAAGTAAACAATCACGTTTTTTGACATTTTTCGTCCTTATATTTCAAAAAGTAGCTCTTTTTATAAAAAATGAAAACCCGTCCCTAGACAAATTTGTCTTGTTTCTAAAAAATAACATAAGAAATCATAAATTCAAATTGTTTTTGTTATGATGCTGTCTGAAAATTGTTTGGGGCACAATCGATGTTTTTTTTTAGCATTTTTCCTTCTCTCAAATACGGAAAGTTTTTACATGAATCTGATGCCATCATCATCGGTTCATCGCCATTTTTCTTTCTAGAATGTATACTTATACATACAATAATTAAATATTTTAAGTTACCAACCAAATAATCTCGGAACTCAAGGTCACACTCCCCTTTAAGTGTATAGAGTTTTCATCTTGAATAGATTGGCCTTCACCCCAAAACCCCCCGCGGTTTTAAGTTTTCGCTAGCCGATATTTTCATGCGTTTTCATGTGAGAGTAGAAAACGTGATTTTGTAGTCCATAAGTGACTAGTTGGTAAAATTATATTGGTCGGCCACATTGGGGTCCTTTTTCGCTCATGTACTTTTCCACCAAACATATTTGGCCCTAAGATTTCACAGGGTAATGAGAAAAATAGTAGCTTTTCTTCTTCTGATACCAAAATTTGACCACTTCCCTGTTAAATCTGGGCTTCTTGGGGGACGGAGGCCTATTAGGGTCGGCTAATGGACTTTAACTAAGTGTGTGAGCAGATTGGAAAATATAATGACTTGTGCGATAATAAAACATTGACTATCAAATTTCAACAATCCGAACATTAAAAGAATGGTTTTAGTGACTATATCGGTGAGTTCAAATGTCAACATGCAAAATGGTGGGCACATTTTCATGCTGTCAATTACTTTTTCACAACTTAAATTTGGATGGTGGGGCTCAAAGATACATTTTGATCCCATGGTTACTCTATTTTATTCACAGCTAGGCGGTCCGCGGCGTTCGCAATTACCTGGGTTTTTTAAAGTACCGACTTTTTCTTAACCCATTTTTTCTCTTCGCGATTACCCTGGCTTGTGGGGCCTGACCACTACGATGCGGGGGGGAATCGAACTTGATTCTTGCCGGGTTAAGCTAACACCACCCAAGCGAGAAAAAGGGCGGACAGACATTGTGACAGACAGTCATATGTGGCCTATTATAATATAGATGGTTTGGTGTGGGCATGTGAAGGGGGATGTTTGTGGACAGTGCATGAGTATATGTGTTTGTGTCCCCCATTTTCGTGTGCGTGTGGATGGGTGCGGTGCGTGTGGTGGGTGTGGTGGTGTGTGTGTACGTGTGTGGTGTGTGTGTGTGTGCGGGGTGTGGTGTGTGCAGGGTGTACATGCTGTGTGCAGAGGAGTGTTGGTATTCATGACCCAGGTGAGTGTGTGTTTGTTTACATGGGTTTGTGTGAATGTGTCACACGCGCGTGGGTGCATGTGCGTGTAATGTGTACGGTGCGACAGCATTATATACTCTTGGCCAATATAATTTCCATTTCCATTCATATGGTGTTGCCATGATCAAATGAGTCCTCTTGGTAACCCCTAACTTTATCATTTGTAGGCAATTTGCAAGTGATTTCAAGAACACCCCTGTACAAAATAGGATAACCCATGCACCAAAATGATAATATTCATGATATGGGCATTGATTTAAATTCTGAGGGAAAAGTAATGGTTTCTTTTTAAAAAATATACCCTCTTAACAAAAATTATATGTAATTCAGTATCATTAACAAAAATGTACTTTTTGAATTTTTGGAAAAAACTGCTCTTTTTTCAGGGTATGGGACTCCTAAAGTACAAAAGGCTCCGTGATTTGTTTTTTTTTATTTGATTAAGCTATGATATACCTACATTATATGTAAAAGAATGAATTTCAAAAGGTATGAAAATTGTCCTATTTTGATCAAAATGGTAAAAAAACGTACTTTCCACATTTTTTTTCTCAAAATGAAATATTAGGAAAACACCCCTCCTAGAAAATGTAATAACCTGTATAGTTTTAATTTTGTGAACCATATTCACAAAGAAAAGAATCCAATCATGACATGATAAGTTTTGTTTACAATTAAGAACTACCTTTCCGTGCCTTTGATGGTCCCAAAGATGTCAATTTTCACGTTTTTTTCCTTGTTGAAAAAGCATTTCTTATGGGTCAGTTTTAAGGGGGGTACTGTATTGCAGCCCAGCCTAGGGGTGTGGAGCGATTGTTTTTAATGTCATCACTGTGCATACTTGTGGACTGCACATCTTCAAAACATGAAACCAATCCAACACTCCGCCAACCTGGTTTTCCCCGGTACTGCCATGGGTCCTCAGAATATCACTCTTACAGTGGTTAACTGGGGAATGATGAGTCTAGCTAGCTCACTTATGGTGTTTACACCATCTTGGATTGGTGTACATGGAGATTTGGTATAAACCCCCTCCAGAGGGTCCTTGATATTATTGGTAATGCATCCTAAGTACATTATAAGAAAGAGAAAAAGCTTCAAATTTTTTGACCATAATGTCGGTGACCCTCGTTTTGGCGAAAATGGGTGTAATGTAAAATCCATATTTAGGGTGCACTTTCCACTTGGCAGCATTACCTATGATGAAGTTGAGGTAAAATACGACTTCCATCTTGAAATTATTACCAGCTCTATGGCATTTAGGGTATAATTAATGCCATTTCGGCTTGAAATCCTGCATGAGTTACCCATTCATAGTCTGCTTTAAGGGTTCATTAACAAGCATGGTAGTACTTTTTATTATATCAGACAGTGTGATTGTGGTCTGATACAACGAGTCCTTAGACAGGTCATAGCCAGCACTTCACCACGCACCTTTCTACAAGCACATTTATAGTGCAAATACCAGTAAACAGACTATTACCAAGAGTTGGTCTTAAAATCAAAAGGTACAGAGAGATGGCACTAGCTACTACGTCCCTTCGTATAGTACCCTTGTTAACCCATAATAACACTCACACACCCATTTCCCTAAGCTTTGTACTTATGAATTGTAACAATGGATTGTAACTTTCTTCTCCATTCTCAGGGTGTGAACAATTTACTTGCCTGACTCCTAATTTATAAGCAGTTATAGTGAAGATGTACCCTTGTTCAATAAACAATTGGTTTGTAGACACAGTAAAGCCACTGAACCAAACACACTCATTTATCCTGTTTAGTTACATTACAAAAAGTGATAATTACCAAATACGCTACACACAAAAGCATTTCAATGGGCATTAAAGGCAGACTCTGATATTTTTCCTGGGAAATAGTCACTGTTTGGTTATTTTTTCACCTTTTTCTTCTTGTTTTCACCATATGTAAAAAAATACATCAGTAAATGATAGGCCTGGTATGACCTTTGACATTGATATGTAATATTTGTCCTCATAAACAAATGAGAGTTTGCAAGCAATCTCCATAAACCAAGTTTGGTTCCAATTTAACTTTTCAATTGTGGTCAATTTTACATTTTCAGCATTTATATATGAAAAACATCGTTCTGATGCTATCCGCTAGGAAAGCGATGAACACCGTCCCAACCTAAGACCTATAGATAATATCTATCGCTTCTCTGCCAACCCTGCTTGTTAGCTCAGTCGGGAAGAGCGACATGCTAGTAATACGGAAGGTCGCGGGTTCGAATCCGGCCAAGCGCACATGGGGTTTTTTTTTCAACACTAGCGTGCGCTGGCCATCTCCAAGGAAAGATTAATAAATACTCACAAAAAGTACATATTCTCATAATATAAAGCTAAAACAGGGATAAGAATTGGTTAAGTAAGAAAAAAAGCCGTTTGTGGAAAGTAATATTCTTTCTGAGATACCCTCTAGAAACACATTCTACTAGTCTTTGGTGACAATGAGAGATACTTTGCAGAATAAAGCAAGAGAAAACTGGAGACTGGATACTCCAATCTTACATTGCTTCAGAAACCCATCAGCTAGTCTTTGAATAATTGGATGATAAATTTGTAACAAATTAAAAGATCTAAATACAAAAATTCTCATGCACTATCCCATCTTTCTTGGTCACATGACTTACCATGTGTTTTTTACTCTCAGCCGTCATTATCAGTGGCCTATATGTAATCTCATACGGTTTACTCTGCAATGGTTCCACTGTAATCATATCTGCTCCAGTCCAGTGCTCGCCCTCTATCACCGGTTTCAGCTCCCAGCGTTGGTTGGTACGGTTGTGTAACGTCAGATGACGGGTGTCTTTGACGCGCACGTGGGTGTTGAAGTGCAGGACTTCTTTTTGCGGTTGGCAGCCGACGCACATGCCAGTGAGGACTAGGCGGAGGGGACGGCCTCCTTCGATGTGGCAGCGTAGTTTCTATTGGTGGGAAAGCGGTTATGGTGAAATCATTGAAAATGCTCATTCTTAATTACATAATTCTTTATGTTAGTAGTTGCATAGCCATTACCGCGCATCGTGTATGTTTGAAGTAACCGACGGTTTAATTACTTAACAAACATAACAAAACAAACAGGATTTATATCTTGAAAGGTACCTTTTCACATAGATACAAAGTGCCTTTATGAGTAATACGACTGAAAGAGGTGAGTTTTAAGCATTGACTTAAAGGCCGATTCAGAGATTTTCGAAATAAATTTTTTTGGTGTTGTAATTAAAAATAGTCATCTAGAACTAAAGATAGTGACCTAAAATGCTTAATTCCAAAATTAGAGATGAATCAGATTTTTCGTTTTAATGCAGTAAATATTTATGTACAGTATAAAAGTGCCATAGGATACCGTGTATAACAAAATTTCCGGATCCGGAATTTTATAACAAAGTTGTGATTTTCTATATGAAAGACTTCGATTTGAGCTTCGTTATTTCACACAGTGATTAGTATATGGACAAGCATTACGTAAAAAACATGATTTGTTTGAAAAATGAGTGCGCCCTCATCGGGAAATCTCTGAGTCAGCCTTTGGCAGTTTTTGCACTATGAATGGTGATGGGAATCCGGTTCCCTAGCTTTGGGGCAGTCACTGAAAAGGCCCTGTTGCCAGCATTTTATGTGTCCTACGAACAACAAGAGTAAGACCATGGTGGCTAGAACGAATGACAACAGACCCGGGATGTGATCTACTGACCAGATGACACTCATTACTGTACTGGGGACAAAGCCCGTTCAGTGCCTTATAGCCATATAGAACAGTGTTGAATTTAATATGCTGAGCCAGGGAATTTCTTACATCATATCTGATATCTTGGCTGAGTTGCGTTGGATGGAAAGTTGACTTGTCAAATGGGACTTCATCCGGGCGATATGGTAGGCCTCAGATGGACTGATGGAAAAGCTGGCAAAAACTGATCAACAGGCCACTTGAACCTGCAAACAAAATCAAAGAAAATTCGGTGAGTACTGCTAAACCATAAGCATGGCCTCTAAGCCTGGCGTGCCTTTGTTGAGCTGCTTAGGTTTTTTCAAATATGTTTACAACAGTCCGTAGTGCATATGGGCTTTATTCCACAAGACTATTGATTTCAGTTGGAACTAGGTTTTTGCCATTGGGTATGTGGTAACACATACTGGACTTAGAGGCCTGGTTAGACCTGTTTTGGCATGAGTAACGCTTATCCACATCATAGCAGAATGTATCCCACATGCTCAACACTTGCCTATGAATAACCTCATCATGCCATCCTGTTCATGCAGATAATTTAAATCAAGGTTTTTCAACATTAATATTTTTAATTTCCATTGTCAAATTTTGCTTTCATTTTGCAAAACAAATAATATGACTGACTACTCTGTATGTTGCTATTGGACCCTTTTACTCTCACCAGAAAAATGAGCTCTTCTGTACCTCACTTAATGCATAATCTTGGCGTGTGCAATAGAGAAAAGGATCAGTTCAAATCATTTAATTTCTGCCTCACTTGGACCTAGTCATCAAGTAAAATTCCCAATTTCTGTAAATCAGCATCAGAAACCCAAAAATTAAGGAGCTACATACCCAGCACCAATATCGCCAACTTGCACATGAGCAGCTTTCGTGTCGTACTGCTGCGCAGATAGACGGCTCCAAATGGACTAGACTCCTGGTCCAGATTGATGTCTATCCCTTGACAAGAACCGGCATTACTAAACTGAGGTTGCGAGAGACCGGCGCATTCCAACATCACCTTGAAAATTGTCACAACATCAAATTTATGATTGGGCTTTATTCATTTATTATTATTTCTTCGTTTGTATTCAGGAATCCTTCAATACAAAGTACTGATCTCCCAGGAGACCTGATAAACTTAATCTAAAAAGATGAAATATGTACACAATCATGTTAAATATACATTACATGAAATATGAATCAAATTACACAACATGATAATTATAAGGTAACAATTACAAGGCAATAGCACTTTTTAAATTTCATTTAAACTCAATGGAATTAACCTGGTACGAAGAATCAGAAGAAAGCTTGTTCCATGAAGTTGTGCCTCTATAATGGAAGGTTTTTTTTTTCCAGAAGTTGTTTTCCAAGTTGGACAAGCCGCAACTATTATGAGATTAACTTCTAGTTCATTTTGAATCGTAGAAGGAGTGAAAACGACACTTTGAAGAAATATAAGTTGGAGCCATGTGCCTGAACATTTGAAGTTAAAGTAAATTGGTTATCCCATCTACAGTTAAGTCTAACCCGTCCCAGCTCTTTCAACATTCTGTCCCACTGAGTTCTAATATCTGCAGAACAGTAGATCGAGCAAGTCTATTTTGGTATGATCGGAAGATCATTACAATCATAACCACTCAAATTAGACCACCAGACTCAGTAGTCAAAATATGGAAAAACCAGGGCTTGAGCCAGCAATTTTCCATGTCTTACTGGGAAGATAGTGTTTGACTCTATAAATAACCCCAATGCGCTTGGATATTAGAATTACATACCATTCCAAAAACAATTATGTTTTATAAATCATCTAACTGAAGCCTGATTTCCTTTCCAAGTGACTGCACATATGCATTTCCCTTCTGAGAAGTGGAATGCCCCCAAATACCTATTTTAAAGACCCTAACAG
>JAMKCH010044629.1:0-19913 GCA_023653785.1 Ophioderma brevispina
TGTTTCAGATTTTTTTGGGGGAAACAGTCACTGCATCTCTGATTATAAATGTATTAGGGTGCGATTAGGCAAATACATATACCTACAGAAGGTATAATTTGATTTGAAAAGGTGTTGTTTTGGGTCACACAGTCCGCTGATTAAAAGTGGTTTTAAATTCATGTTTGAAAAATGTGCTTTCTGAAGTTGTAGAAATCCTGTAAGTTGAAAGTATCCAAGTCATTAATTGAATCGTCTCCTTTAATGCGTAGGGCATGGAGTTGTGTTGGGCCTTCAATAGCAGAGTTGACATGGTTAAGTTAAAACAAACTTAAATTGGATATTCAAAAGATTAAAAATAAAGGGTTATAGTTTTTGTTCTGACCGTAGTACATAGGGATAGGGCTCATAAGGTTAAATGGTCATCCTAGAATAACTGCTCATGTAGTTGATGAAAGTAATGTCAAATGCTTCCTTTTGTAATACTGTGGCAGAAAATGCATTTTAACTGATTTGGCCTTGTATCATTGAACACATCCAGGTGACCCCATAAGACCTGTAGACCATGTTACATTTTGCATTAAATTTTGGCCAAAAAATGTTAATACTATAAATAAGTGCATTGTGGGGATCATTTTAAGATAATAAGAACAACTGGCCATCAATTTCAAAATGGACTTGAACCATAATTGGGGGAAAGGGTTTGGAACTAGTCAAACTACCTTTCTAATTCCTCATAGGAAACAAACCAGTAGTACATCCCCAGAAAAAAAATAAGCATGATTTGAGCATGGAATCATGTCATGATCATGCATTTAGAAAAGGAAATTGTCCTTAGGAAACGGGCATGAAATATAATCGAACTGGGACAGGGGCAAATCCATGCCAGGTTGTAAATTTACACAGTGCTTGAAGTCCAATATGCCCTCTTGCATGCCCAGTCAGGCCTTATTCATGGCCCATCCACTGCCTTTGTGCCATGCACGACCACGCATTACGAATCAAGGCAAATACTTCATTGATACTGTTCCAAGCCTAGTATGACCAAGATCATGCCCTCGTCATGCCTTTAATTAGAATGACCACGGATAGAATGTGAACCAGTTCACGACTTTGTGTTCTCACTTGTTTCTACCATGGACCCCTACCATTTCACCCACTTGATTATTGCCCTTGACCGGCAGTCCTGCGTTGCAGCATATGCAGTATCAAGAGCAAGTCTATGGGACTTTAATGACCAAATGCAGCCGGCATGGGAGAAGGCATGTCGTGGTCTGAAATACATTGTCCTTCATGGGGCCCGCAATAATACAAGAAAAATAAACAGGATATGAACATGCCGGCATGGACGTGCAGGACAATTGGTACAGACAGAGACATGCAAGCAATTTAAAGTCCTTTGTTCTTAGATTAGCAACAGCTAAGAAAAAGTAGCAAAATAATTATTTTGCCTGGGATTTTAAAAACACAATTGACTTAATTTCAAATTCCCCGTACAACCATTTTACGGAGCCCCCCCCCCACCACCTTGGGGAAGGGGCTGAAGGCATGAAACATTTGGATCCCGTTTTAATTTTTGAGACCTGGTCCTACTGAATTCGAAAGAGCAAGAGAAATCATAAAAAAACATGCTGGAGCTGTTCCTGGAAATTACATACCACAAATTATATAAGATAGCACTCTATTAGACTCTGGAGCACCCCTTTTTTCGTAATCCCCATCAGGAGAGGAAAAAGGGCAGAACCAAGTATAAATAATTAATAACAAAAATTATGAAAATGCCACAACGTCGTTCCCTAATAACACTTCCACATTTTATTGCAAAGATCAGTGACCAATACATATAGTGCAAGAAATCATTAAATAAAGCACTGGTTTGACCTCGAAATAATGCAACAGAACAAAACATTTGGCGTTGTTACACTCTGTTTCTCATAAAGTTTACAAGTTACCATTTTTGCAACTTTTTATGGAATGAGTCTTACAGTGTGGAAATATTACCATGAACTTAGTCCACATTAAACTTTGCGAATGTACCCTAGTGGAAAGGAAAAGGGGTATTGAACAGCAGATCAAGGATTTTGTTTACAAGATTTTCACATCAGTCAGTTTTGCAGAGAAAACATCGAAATGTTCAAATAGGTACTGTTTCCAAAAATGTTCAGTCACTAATATCGAGTATGGCCACCAGTAAAGAATCAGTGCGTAAAGGCGTCACGGCATCATACAGGTCCACAAGGTTTATTTATGATGTCCATGGGCAGAGGGTCCCACTCATTGGTCAGAGCTGAGCTAACTCATGTAGAAATGAGAAGATTGCCCTGTCATTGATGGCACAGGGACTAAGGCATCCCGGCATGTTCGATACTTATTCATATTCAAGGGAGCAAGCAGGCAATGGTGTCTGCTCCACCTCTCTGCCTCAAGAAACTGTCTCTCTACAGCGGCCCTGTGCGGGTGGCCGTTGTCGTCTTACAGCCGAAAATTGTTTAACATAATCCCTTCTTGCATGTGGAGGCAGTGGTTTGCCAGAATGCTTCAGGTACACGACTGCGTCCATGTTTCAATGTAACCACCAGTGAGTTTTCCACCATAATGAATACCAACCCTTACCATCACTGAGCCGCCACTACCTTGAGTCGATCCTGAATACAAGTAATCTCGGAGGTTCTCACCACGTAATCGAAGAGAACCTGTGGATCTTCCATCTGATGGTCACGGATGTAGCAGCTCTCATCCATAAAGACAACATTCATCAGTGTCCGAGCTGTAATATTCTGTACTCCCTAGCCCAGCGAATTCGAGCAAATCTGTGGTGAACGGTTAGGTGTGGACATTTGGTCATTGTCTTGTCGGTAACAATGTTGAAGCATTCACCGATGTACAGTTTGGCGGGAAGGACTCTTGATTCCATGTGTCTTCTCCACAAACGACGAAGACAGATCCTTGGCATTTGCCGGGCTCTCCGGCACAGATTAAGCAGTCGGCGATCATCTCGTCTGGAGGTCCCTCGTTGTCGTCCTGGAGATTTTCGCTGCCTCAATGACCCACCTCTCGATGATTGTCTGAGGAATTACAGACGTCGTAGTGCAAGCACTCGTCGGGCGTATGATAAATGCGGTTGGGACGAGGCCATTAGGCCTATGTGGACCGCGGTTCAGTTTTTTTTCTTGAAAGGTAACAACCAACTCTGAAAAAAAGTGGGGAGCATGCACACAGGCTTGGAGCAGGGAATAGGAATAAAACAACAGAGTCTGGCATTATGGCTTACAACAAAGGCATTGTTACGTAATTCAAAAATTCAGGCTGATTCAACTCACCTGCGGTGTGGGGACTCATTATTTATCATTCACCTACACTAATGGATTATGAGGCGTTCAAAAATACGTTTTCAAGATTGGGTCTGAAAAAAAATTATTCCAACTTTATGAGCAGCAGAGTACGCGTACCATGATGACAGGAGAAGAACATACAAAAAGTCTTCTAGAAGTAAAATAGTGGAAACATGTATTTGCGGAGGGAGGGGAATTTGAAGTAGGTATGATTGTACTGAAACCTATACCACAGTTTGGCTAGTACTAAGAATTTACAATGATGTTCGCCATAACGGTGGGAGTCAATAAAATATAATAGGGCGATAAAGGTCCACGGTCACAATTAGACCCGTTGCTTTGACCCCCGTGACCGACCTTTCCCTATTTTTTACATGTCCCCATTGTTTTGCTAGGGGGGGGACCCTTTTTGACACATTATTCTGGGACAATTTAGAAGTGATAACACAAAAAAAAATTTGTTGCACTTTTTTAGGTCAGACAAGTAAAATCTTGCACTTATATGCGTAGACTCCAAACAAGCAACGAGCTTTTCATATTCAAGAATTGGCTCAGTATGAGCAGTTCTGATTTCTTCTACATCTCGGAGTAAGAGGAGAGAAGGACCCCAATTCCACCCCCTCAGAAAATGACCCCCCTTCTGCACCGCCCCCTCCACCAAGTTGTAAAGTTCTGGTACGGCAGTGGCATAATCGGTAACTCATGGCAATTGTTAGACCTGAACTTTTGACATGGTATTGTACAGGGGATCAAATTTTCACAAAATTGGTGTCAAATGTTTCGATAAAGCATGGAGCAATCAGGGATCAATGTACAGATTTCGGATCTTACATTGGTTTATCGTTTCGAAAGAGACGAAGGAGTCCCTAATTCCATAGAGGAAAAACAATACAAATTTGATAGAGGTAACTTTACACCAAAATTTTTACAACCTAACTAAACATCCTAGATATGGCAAACTATGTGAAAAAAATTTTCAGCTTGTCATTGCTCATCGGCCTACAATTTTGACACCTAATTTTGTCAAGATCCATGCATTTTGAAAGTTTGACCCTGTACAATGACGAATCAAAAGACAACTACCTTTATCACATTTTCACCCATATCTTCTGTTACTGGATATATTCAAAAAATACGCCAAAGTAAGATATTTTATGATTCCTATGATGCGTATGGGGAGCCATTTGAAATTACCTATCATTTAAATCAAATCATTTATATGACTGATCTCTATATCCAAAGATGGCCACCAAACGGACCACGTCGTCGAGATTCTCAAATCATGGTAGAATTCAGTTTTAAGGGGGGTGCATGGGAATCCATTAATCTGCTATATGCTGCAGCGTAGAACCGAGAAGCGGGGGCGCTCAGATTCTCTTTCTTCTGTCTATTTGCCATAGAAAATTGACGCAAGAGGAATTCCCTAAATTCCGTTTAAAGATCCCACCATTCCAAATCCCAACAGATCGTGTCCGGCCCCTAGTTTAAGTCGTCTTATTTCGACGTCCTAGCCGAATATTAGTATGACAAGCTTGGTAAAAAAGAATAGGGAACGGCGGTACCAAAATAGGTCCGTCTGATGTCTGTGTTGTTCTCGAATCATTTCTGGAAATGCACAATTCGTTTTGGTTTACATGCGCAACCTGAAAATGTATTTGAGTCAGCAAATAACAATATAAAACAATTGTAAAAATAATTCATGTTTAACATGGTTCATTGTCTCATACCCCAGGACAATGTCCCAACCTCCAGGACAATGTACATAACCCCCCCCCCCCCCCCCCCCCCCCCCCCCCTTCAGGACAATGTCCCATACCTCAAGGACAATGTCACATTTCCCCAGGACAATGTCACAAACTCCAGGGACAATGTCCATACCCCAGGACAATGGTCCATTACCTCCAGGACACTGTCCCATACCTCCAGGACAATGTTCCCTACACCGGGACCAATGTCCCATACTCCAGGGACAATGTCCCATAGCTCCAGTACAAGTTCCCATATTCACAGGGAAAGATGTCCCATACTTCCGGATAATGTCCCACCATACCCCAGGCCAGTGTCCCATACCTCCAAGACAATGTCCTATACCTCCGGGACATGTCCCATTACCCCAGGACAAGTGTTTGATATCCCCAAGACAATTGTCCCCATATCCCCAGGACAATGTCCCAACTACCACAGGAAAAATGACCCATTCACAGGAATGTCCCATACCCCAGGACAAGTCCCATTACCCAGGACAATGTCTTATACCCCAGGACAATGTCCCATTACCCCAGGGACAATGTCCCAAACCCCAGCAATGGCCCTTCCCCAGGACAATGCCCATACCCTAGGACAATGTCCCATACCCAGGGACAATGTCTTCTTACCCCAGGAACAATGTCCCAACCCAAGGACAGGTCCCATACCCCAGGACAATGTCCCAACTCCAGGGAAATATCCCATACACCAGGACAATATCCCATTACCCCAGAACATGTTTCCATACCTCCAGGACAATGTCCCATACCTACGGACAATGTCCCATAACCTCCAGGACGATGTCCCATTAACCTTCAGGATGAGTCCAATACCTCCAGGACAATGTCCATATCCCCAGGGACATGTCCCATGACCCCAGGACAATGTCCCATACCTCGAGGACAATTCCCCATACCCCCGGACAATTGTCCCAATCCCTATGAGGAAAAAATGTCCACAGACCCCAGGACAATGTACATACACAGGAACAATGTCCCATACCCAGGACAATTTCTATACCTCCAGGCCAATGACCCATACTCCAGCAATGTCTATAACATACGGGACAATGTCACATATACCCAGGACAATGTTTCATATCCCCAAGACAATGTCCCATATCCCCACGACATGTCCATACCCAAGGACAATGACCCATCCATTATATTATTAATTGATAATGTCCCATACCCCAGGACAATGTCCCATACCCAGGACAATGTATTATACCCCAGGACAATGTCCCATACCCCAGGACAAGGTCCCATACCCCAGGGCAATGGCCCATCCCAGGACAATTGTCCCATACCTCCAGGAAAACGTCCCATACCCAGGACAAATTTCTATACCCCAGGACAAATGTCCCATACCCAAGGACAATGTACCCATACCCCAGGACAATGTCCCAAACTCAAGAGACAACGTCCCATACCCCAGGACAATATCACCATACCCCAGGACAATGTTTGTTGCCCCCCCCCAGAGTAGTTCCCCCCATCCAGGGACAATGTCTTATACCCCAGCGACAATGTCCCATACCTCCAAGACAATGTCCATACCTCCAGGACAGGACAAGTCCCAATTACCTCCGGCAATGTCCCATACCTCCAGACGATGTCCCATTACCTTCAGGATGATGTCACAATACCCCAGGAAAAGTCCCATATCCCCAGGACAATGGTTTTTTCCTTTCCCGCCCCCCATACCCCAGGACAATGTACAATACCCCCACTCCCCGAGCGACAACCCTATCCCATACCTCCAGGACAATGTCCCATATCCCCAAGAACAATTGTCCCATACCCAGGACAATGTCACCATACACAGGACAATGTCCCATACCCGGACCAATTTTCGATACCTCAGGGCCAATTGTCCATAACTCCGAACAATGTCCAATACCCCAGGACACAATGTTCATACTCCAGAACAAGTCCCATACCCCAGGACAATGTTCAATACCCCAGGCAAGGTCTTGTACCCCAGGACAATCTCCTATACCCAGGACAATGTACTGTTTGTAGATCTAATAAGTTCGAGAATCTGTACTAGCGTCCCTTTAAGTTTCAGCCCTCCTTTACGTGTTAAACCAATGCATAATCTAAATTAGGATTCTTGGCCGCCCTCCCATTGAGAAAATTACGAATTTAAAAAGGGCGCCACTATTAGTGAAATTTTATTGATTATTATTTTAAAATATTTATTATCCTATTAATTATTCAAGCAGATTTTAAAATATCGCACCACATTATCATAGGTTTAATGTTAGAAAACAAGTACATAAAAAATAAATTGGCGAGTGAAAAACAAATTATCCAACAGAATGGAGAATTACACAATGAATTACTTGTTGAATATCGGATACAACTGAAATCTTCATAATTTACAAATGGCGAATGCTGGTAGTTCCCGCCGATTAATAACTCCGTAGGAGTTAATGGTAAGAACGAAAAGGGGGAATAGTCAATAACGGTCGAGTATTTTTTTTAAACCTGTCAGACTATAGATTTTCAATAGATGTCAATATGTACATACGCGTATGTCTATAAGAGCTTCGCTTCGCGCTCGCTTTAGAAATATAAGTTTCGCTCTTCCCATGTGAAAAAGGATCTGCCAACGTGGTTCTAGGTGATAGCATCTCTCTGTGAGGTGGTGTAAAATTGAAATGAGACACCCTATTGTCTGTTCGGGTCCTTTCAAATTTAACAAAGCAGTCATAGATTATTCCACTCGCCTAACTAGCTTATCCAAACAGAATATTTTAAGTACGTGAGCTGAAAGTTTCGGGTCCGTAGACGACATTCTTGGCCACAGGCGGAAAAATGCGCCTTACCCGTGATACTTAGCGGCTCGGTTCCAAGTCACATATTAAGCATGTTCACATAATCATGCATCTCAAAGCACACAAACCACAACAAAACACCCAATAACATGTGTATCAACAAGAAAATGTGCATAAAGAAACACCACCTACGACCCTGACTTGTTTACTCAACCTTGACAAAGTTGTTGTTGTCATAATCCGCATACTCTCTATTTCTATGCTTGAAAAAATGATCTAAAACCAGGCCAAAAGTGTGTCGGGATGATACCAAAAACTGGTTCATAAAATACCATGTCAATTGTATCGAAGGCGGCACTCAAGTCAAGGAATACTACGCAAGACAACTTATAGCATCCAAGGCTTGACGGATATAATTTCCCCGGGAGAAGGGCTGTCTCAGTAGAAAGAGAATGGGAGCCTTGTATGCAGATTGCACTGCGCTCACCACGATCATAATCGCCAACATTGCTGTAATTACCTAACATGATGCTCCTTCTCAATTTGGCAATGAATTTGATATTGGCAAATCTGTGGCCTAATACAGGATAATGATTAGAATGCTCCAAAGTGTGTGGAATAGCCTGTCAATATCCGGGATATGATATAGGCAATAGACATTTCAAGTTATGTTTAATGAGCAGGAAGGAAGTGTGTCCCATAGGCAACCCTTGTTGGCATTGGCCAATTATTTCAGCAACCTCAGAGTCAAAAGGTGCTTTAATAACATGGCATTAGTATCTGAAATCCTATCTGCCTGTAGAAATTCAGACATTGACAGTCATATTATCCCCAATCTTTTCAACCTTATCAACAGAGGGAAAGTTAGAAAGTCATGATCATTAGCAAATTCGCATCAGAGTTAGACACAAATGCAAAGCCCTTGAAGGTGAATTCAAAAGAATTTTTAGTGTACGAACATGCCTTGTACTGTTGTACAACAAAGTCACGTTTAGCACCGCAATGGTTTACTGAGTTTATCTCTGAACCATAACAAGTTGGAGTCTTCATCAGAAACTGGTGGATCTTACTATTAGACCAAGGGGAAGGCGAGGTCCTGATGGTACGCTCCTTAGTGCCAATAGGGCAAAGTCATCAAGAACAGAGGGGATGTAAAGAATCCATCATAATCACCGAGGGATGATCGTCACATCAACTGGATGCGACTGCACAACACAAAGACGATCATTGAGAAGAGTATTAATCATGATTACGAAAAAATCACGCGAGGTTTTTACAATCTTTATAGGAGGTGGTTTAACATACCGCACAGAGCACATGACAATGTGATGATCCGAATTATGCACGCTCCACGTATCAATCATGTGCGAGATTTTCCGCGCATGTCGAGTTTCAGGCGCTGTGTATCGAGTTTTCCTCGCCATATGTCGATTGTGCAGCGTTATATGTCGAGTTTACTAACAGCGCGCTATATGTCCGTTTGCCCTCTATACATCGAATTTTGCTCGCGATATGGTAGGTTTGACATAACTCATGTCCAGTTTTCCTCAAGTGTCCAGAAAAAAAAATCAATGCCGAGTTTCCAAATCATGTCGAGTTTGCTCATGCTGAGAAAAAAATCATGTCCAGTTTGCACATGTTGAAAAAAATCATGTCCAGTTTTTTAAACTCGGCCATGATCTATTCTGGACATATTTATTCTTGACATGATTTATGAAACTCCGGCACATAGAGTTAAACTGGATAGGCAGCGCTCTAAACTCGACATTAGCTGGTTAAACTCGATATACAGCGCATGAAACTCGACATGCGACGGAAAACTCGCCATGATTTGATACGTGGAGCGTACCATACGATACCAGATAGGATAGACCAAACAATTTTGAAACAAACATCATCACATCAATTCGCTTTGTGACCATGTTATTGCGTTGGTCATGGACATGTTTGGCAGAAGCCATACGAGACACGTGAATAAGAACGTTAGAATCCCATTTTATGGGATTATTACATGAGCATGAAGTCAAAACCGCAAACGACCAGTTTTGCCCAGAGTATACAAATGTCGCCAAGAAATTGCTCAACTCAGTCAAAAACTGGGAAGTAAGAAGGCAATTGGAAGCAGACAGAGTGGGTCGAAACACCGCAACCATTGACATACATAGTTTTGTCAGTGACACTAATATGTTCAATAGTAGAATGTTTCAAAACCAGTAGGGAAGGCCTTAAATTAAAGAGTTTCCTTAATAAAACACCAATACCACCAATGTCATCATTATTATCACGTGGATGGTTGATGAAATCATACCTGATGGGGTACATTCGCCTATGACAACTGGGTCCATTCTCGGCGAGCCAAGTTTCATTTATGCCGAATAACATGGTCCAATAGTGTTACAGTCTTATTGGATATGGAGCGAGTGGTTCCCAAGAATGAAACATTGAGATCTTTAAATTGCTTATTTTTTTAGCCTTAGGACCGGAATCAAATTCATACGATTTTTTACAGTTTGATCTTGGATGAACAGACTTAGTTTTGTCAGAGACACGAATAGTGTTTTCAAAAGAGAATGTTTCAAAACCAGTAGGGAAGGCAGTTAAATTAAGTTTTTTATTTTTTTCTTAATAAAACACCAATACCACCATGTTCATCTTCTTACCACAGGATGGTTGATGAAATAGCGTGGGAAACATTCATACGGCTAGTTGTTTTGTGTTAATCGCCATTTTCATCGTCTGGTGAATTTCGCGTCGCCGTCGACGCGAAATTACAAAATCATTCCATTTACCTAAGGAAGCTGATTTGGGGGGTCGTACTCTTTCGTGTGAGGGCTTTTGTATATAAAAGCTTACAACCATGCAAAAATATCGATTTTTGAAAAGCTTGAAGTGCGCACTATTTTTTCAAAATGTTCCAGTGCTCTTTAAGTCTAATGGTATCCATTGGTCACTGATATGGAAAGGGGGCATTTTAATTTTATTCAATTTTCAGAAAATTTGCAACTTAACGTACGACCGCGAACAATACAATTATGTCGTGTTAATAATTTATAAACATATTTCTTTTCTTTCTCTCCTCCTTCCTCGTTTAATGGGACTAGGGAATCTGTGTTACAGTTGCTTACTTAGTCTCCGTCCCACAGTCAGTAATGGCCACAGAGGGTTCTTACGCATAAAACCCCCGCAGCCTCGCGCAAGTGCTGTAAGCCTGCTCCAACTAACACGGTTATCCGTCTTCTCATTCATCCACGGTAGGGGTATTTAGCCGGCTGACTATGTTTTCAGTTTCAGTTTTGGTAACTATGGACCTCCTCTTTTTCACATTCATTCATGCTGGGACATTGGAATATTAATGATTAAGAACAATAATACAGATGTTGAAACTTAAAAGGAATTATTATGGGAATACAGCCATTTTTTGGAAAAAATCAGATTTGATGACGTCACGACGGCATTGTATTGGTTTATTATTTTGCTTCGGGGGACCCATTCAAGTAAAAATTACGTACGTAGCCCTACATTGGAAAAAAACACCGCTTAATTCGTCATCGTACGGTCGGTTTTTGACTCTGTAGGAAAAGGTAAATTTTGTACTGTTAGACATCTATACGGTGTCTTTTTGGAAAAAAATAATAGCACTGTTTGGGCAGAAGGTCATATGTACAGACCTTGGATTTAACATAGTCCGGATTTATATAATATCGGTCGCCCCCGATAGCACACTGATATCTTATACCTGACACGTGACCTGTACCTTACACGTGACACCAACTATTCATTTCGTGACCGTTATAACTACAATACGGCAAAGCCGCAAGCATTCTGTATCTTGTTGTCACAGCGTAAATCGATCATAGATGGGAGACTATACATTGGTTACAGGGAGGGGGGTAGGACACGAATCTGCTCGATTTGGGCATTTGGCGGATTTCCAAACGGTAATTTGGAAACTGCTAATGCATTTACTATGGCGTCTCGGTCCCCGTGACATTAAAAATCATCTCTAACCTTGTTCACAAGATCTTATTAATATCATGATTAAAATTTAAGAAAAAACTATGAAGTTCACATCAATCATGTTCTGTTAAATTACCTGTGCAAACTCAAAATCCAGAAGACAAACTTCCCTGACCTGCTAAAAGCTAAAAAGTAATCTCTATCACACTTAATACCCTTGAACATACGGGCCATGGCTACAGAGCTATGCGCTCCTGTTAGCCATGCGCACCGTTGACACTCTAATATCAAAACCAGCCCTTATTATACTTCTTATACCCCCAAAACCATGCAATTCCTGGATGATCGAATACGGCAAGCCCATAACAGTCATAGCGTATTGCGAAATGTCACAACCGTTTGCAGTGTCGGCCAAAAAATTTCGGTTTGGACGTTTTTAACAAAAATAGACCCACAAAACGTTGCGAAACTATTTAGCAACCCAAATTGTGAAATCTCACAACGCGTTGCAAGCCTTCAAAACGCTTTGCGAGCTGTGAAGTCTCACAAGCCATATTGCGGGAATATAGCAGTGCGCGAGAGCGGTTAAGGGTATATATACCCTTGTATAGCCTCAGTGTAACCTGGCCGTACTTCTATTTATTTTACCTTTAAATAAATAATCGTCTATCTCACTCTCTCTAACTTTCCATTTTTTACACACTTAAATCCGATAATAAATTTGCCCATTTACTCGTACTTACGTCGTACTACAACTGCAGTGCCCACGGCACACACGGCATGCAATTAAATTCGAATAGGTGACATTTAGTCGGGAAATGAAGTTCGTCCGCCACAAGCTGCTATCGAGTAATCATTGCAACTACTTAGCTGATTTACCTTAAGTAAAACGTTTTGAGGCCCGTATCCAAAAAGGTGGTTAGCGCGATTTTAAGCTAAGCGAAACGTTATATGCGAGATAACTTATTGCTTAATAAGCGCCGATTCCAGAAAGGAGTTAAAGTTTTGAACGTAATTTTAACTTCGCCAAAATGCGTCGAAATTTAAACTAGGGTCGGGGCTAGTTTTTAAGAAGTGTTTGGGTATGTTGTTTTTAGTCAAGTGCACGGTTTCTATGCACTGTGCAATGCCAACAGAATGGTGCATATCATTCGCGCGTCGTTGGTGTAGCACCCTAACCACTACGGAAACCCATTATGATACACTTGTGCGCTCAACATTTTAAAACACAATAGGGCCATTTATACACTCAAGTTAACGTCTTTAAATAAACGACGATGTTTACTCATGTTAAAGCTCTGTTTAAGTAAGCAAACGGTTTTTTTAAACAATTTAAACGCGTTTGCTTAAAACGCAATTTTAAATTACCGCGAGTTTAAGCTAAAATCGCGTTTAGTTAAAAAACAAAGGTTTTTGGAATACGGGCCTATATGTTTACATGGCAAATACAATCTGTATGCAATGTAGGGAAGACAGTTCCTCAGTACCGGCTAAAGAAAAAATTGTAACTGATTTTACGAAATGGACCTTTCCTTGAACATTAGGAACGAGGCATAATTAGTATTATTTTTCAAGTGCACGTCTCGAGGGGTGATTTTAGATAATTAATCTAATAATAGTAGATACGGACTTTGATCTTTATATCTGAACATTTTGTGAATGGAAGAAAATAGTATCCAGTTACGACTTTTACAAACGCATGCGCATTTAAGCTCTTATGGGTTGTCGGGGCCGATTTACGAAAAAGTGGCCAAAGGTTATACGTTCCCCCCCCCCCCCTTTGTATGTGCTTATTTGTGTGAGTGCACATTCTTAAAGGGTTAGTACCCATCATCAGCCTTATCAACACTGGTGGGAACAGTTGGGAATCTAGGAAACTCCCAGGCAGTAATGGTTTCGAGGGAAATTTTGACTGTTAAGATTAAGAAATATAATACCTGTCAAAAAGTTGGGGAAATCTGTGGGGGAAAAATTGAATGTGACTTACTTTCTTGCTAAATAAACTTTGAAAAGTTCAGATGCGAACTTAAAATGTACACGAGCCTTCCTACGCTCGGTATTTGACAAGAGCGTTGCAGTGATGCACATTACGCAAGGTGAAATACGCTTAACCCTCGTTCGACCTGAGCCATTTTTTTTGTAAACAAAACTCGGAAGGGGGGGTGGTTACCACCCCCCCCTGTGATTTTCGTTATGAACACCCGATTCTGTGAAATTTGTTTCTTCTTTCCATTGGTCCAAAAATGAAGTACTAACATCCCATTATGACGTCACCGTTGACGTCATATGTTGAGGAAAGTACGAAAATTACTGATGTATAGGGTGGAAAATTGATATTTCGCAATTTTAGCGACTCAAAACATCATATTATTAGCTCTAAAATGATGTTCTGTCATTATATAAAACTCGTCATTCCCATCAAGTAGAGTCAAAAACACGCATGAAAATCTGTTTGTGTTTCCTAACCTTTTTGCCGAAAATTGTATTTTCCAATGTGTGTGTCTATGGAAATGGCAGTTTTGCTGACATGCGAACTTATGACGTCATGTGACGTAATGATAGCATAAGTTGGTATCTTATTTTGGTATCAATGGAAAGAGGATGACCATATCTATATATTGGTACCAAAATCAAGTGTACTGTGATGTGTCTGTGTGTGTTAGCATTGTTGGTACTCTCTTCCGGATGGGGGGGTGGGTTTACCACACCCCCACCCCCCCCCCTACGATCACTTTGGGATACCCTGTATCTTACCTATACCCCGGTGGAGGTTTGTTTTTGGATTAAAGGAGCGGAACATGTCAATTGACAATTAAATTAAATAATTTGGCACCAAAAAAGGGGGTTCTAGAAAGCCGGGGAAAACAAGCTGTGAAGGGGGGTGGTCACCCCCCCCCCTTCGGTAGACGAGAGGTTACATGTGCGCCAAACAGTTGCGTGTGATGACACGTTACTACGCTTATCGGGGTAATTTCAGTAACTTCCATCGAAGTTAAGGTTATTACAATAATAACCCCCAAAAACAAATTAAATTACTACTATTCACACGTAACTGGGTGTTGTAGTTGATGGTGCAGAGTTAATTGCACGGTAGTATTAAATGTTGACGCTCTGTTGCTACACTGCTTGCAAGTCCTTAAGAATTAGTCCAAATATCTGCTCTATGTTGATAGCTATCTCAAAGATTCCCAGGAGTTTTGCTTGTTGTATTGAGTGTCGATCACATTTGTGTTCATGACTTGTAGAATTTCGTAGTTTTACCCCCTGTCACCAGAAAATGTAATAATAGATGTTCAGAGTCAATACTGTCAGTGTTGATAATTTTATAGCCTGGTGAAATTGCGACACAGTTTGTTGGATTACTTACGCATACCTTGACTCTGACAAAATCAAGAACTTCGCCACCAGGGGTGGTTACATTCCAACATTCATAGTGTAAATTCCATTCCGGCATTTCTTTCCGTAGCCCTGTCTTCAGCCCAAAACGTCTCGACCTATTTCAGGTCTAAATTCTTTGACCTTCTCCACATAGTCATCATGGCTTTTAATGCCAATACCGTTTTACCTTCTAATCGGTTAACATTTTGAGTCCAGCTTCTTCAATAGCCACGCATAATCTTCAATGTTTCGCTTATGGTGTTGACCATGAATGCTTTTCATTTTCTTCTCATTGTGTTGTATTTTCATTTTGTTAGTGAAGGACTGGCATTCTCATTATTATTGGCGATCATATATAAAGTTTTTCGACTATTCTTGACCGTCGATTTTGGTTTTTCTAGGAAACATCACAGCTTGCAATTAATGCTTCTGGAATTTTCAAATACCGTGAACTACGTCCTCCAGATACTACATTTGGTATGGACAAGTGCAGTCCCGTCAAAATCAAGTTGTTTTTTTTCTTTTTCAATTAGGGATGGAGTAGCTGCTTCTGGGTCTTTGACAATTCGCCATTTTTGGGATCTGGTTCAGTTCTTTTTCTATGTTGGCAATTTTTTCTTTATCTTTTTTCATGAGATCTATGATGTTGTTTTTCTTTTAGTTTTTCACATTCATTGAATATTTCATTTGTACTAGTGGATAATAGTAGTTTCCTTGTTGTGGTCTCAAAATCGATCTGTTCTGTTGGATCTGGTCTGTCATCAGGGTTTGTTTCATCTTCAAGTTTAGAGTTTGATGTTTCATCAAATCGTAGTCTTCTTGGTGGTAAATTAAAGCGCTTTGTCTAAATATTTCTGCCTCGTCGTCACTGCTAGTGTCACGTTCACGTTTTGCTCTAGCAACGACATATTCAACACGTTCATGACCAGTACAACTTGGAGTGTCATCAATTTCTGATTCACCTTCTGATGATATGGAAGAGGCGTACGTATGATCGTTAGTGAAGCTAAGGCTCAATACCCCTTGGTTTGTTTTCTCACTATCCTTAGCCTCAGGCTTAGGCTCTACATAGCTTACATCGTGATCGTGTACTTCATAATCACTGGTAACAGTGCTGACACTGTTGTTGCTACACTTTCTAGATTTTACCTTTGATGTATTCTTTAGTGCACGTCCTGGTCGGGTTCTTTCATTAGAGTCTACTAAATAGGCAAACGGGAAATTGTCTCCTCCAAGGTCTCGATTTTTACGGTACTTCTGTACGACATTCCGACAAGTGCTACACAAAAACCTCCATGTCAATACCGAAGCAACATTGGAAGTCCGGATCGTATGGCACACTCAGTCTGACATCCTTTGCGACGCGTGTTCTACAGATACAACAATGATACACCGGCTTCGCCATTGAAAAATAGCGGGTTTCCCCGACTACGAACACAGCTTTCCAAATAATAATCCACTCAAAATTCGCAAAAACCTCGATAAATATTACAAATATGGCGCTAAATGTACGATCAAACCGGAAAAATGAAACAGCTGATTCACAAAGCATGATGGGAAACCTGTAGCAAAATTAACCGGAATACGCATGTGCGGTAGTTGACCTTCCCGAGTAAGTAAGCATTGACCACCACCCCCCTGCAGTGGCAATTGTCCTCGCGAGGTGATAGCTGGGGCTGGCGACTAACTGAATAAATGTCCGGGCGAACGCCCGTGCAAAAAGCACAAAAATGCACGGGTTGATTTGAATGAAAATGGTTGCCACTTACAAGTTGCCTTTCACAAGGATTAAAAACCCCTTACATTTATTCCGCGGCCACTAGACTTATGCCGATGCGTTACAAATGCCCAAGGCACACTCATTCCTATGGGCAGGGCCAATGGAAATATTCCTAACAGCTCCTTATTTACCACATGGGTAGAGAGAGGCAATGCGGATTTTGTGCAACAACACATTGGCGCAGCGGGACTCGAACCCATGACCGCGGTCATTGTATCCACTGGGACGAATGTGCCTAGATAGGATGTCTCCTACCATGGTAACACTTGAATGCTAAATCCATGTCCATTGAACTCTACTGAGTCAGGCCAAATTATGGGTGTTTCCATGGTAGAACTAATTCCAAGATATTGCAAACTATTCTGAATATGAATCGGAATAGTAACGCAATCAAATTGGAGACCATTTTTATCAAATTCCGTGATTTCTTGCATTGTTTACCCGGTTTAGGCCAAAAATATTGACATTTGACCTGTGTGTTACTAACTCCTGAACGTTCATCCAGATAGGGCAAACTATACTTTTGAATCCTTATGACTAAAGGAATAGATTGTGGGGGGTAATGCACATCATAATTTTAAAAAAAAACCCCCATTTGACCCCTGTTGTAACAAACTTCAATGGTCGCAGTTGAAAAATACGCATGGAATTTCACAACAAGTTGGAAGTGCTTCGATGTAATGTCCTTAACCTATAAAAACTAACAGATTCCAATTTTGGCCAAATAATAGAAGTTTGTAGGAGACAACGCCTTCCTGACTAACGTGGGATGGAGATAAATTGCAATGCACAAATACATTTTACTCGAAGATTTGGAATTGTCAGATTTGCCCGTTTCAATGTCCAAGATAAACCACCAGCTTCGTGAGGTCGTTTTATCCTCAATGAAATGGTTGGGATTCGCATCGGTACGTAACATAAAGCTTATTTTTAAAGCGCGAGGCCGTTGGCAGGAGGTCGTGAGAAATAGTTCCGAAAGTTAAGGCGTTTGCCATAAATCGACTCTAATAACTTTATTAATCTTTGAATTGTTGCGTTTGTAACAAGGTGGATCCAGTATTAGCAAGAAACAAGAAATGAATCAGATTCTCTCTGTTTAATCGAAGACATGTGTAAAGTATATAAACATTCGGAACAATCATTACAAGCACCCTGCCAGAAGTTAGACCATCAAACTACCTGTTTTTCATCACTTCACAATATATATTGACCTTTATATTCGAATGTATTTTATGAAAACAGGCTTATTCTTCATAAAAATACAAATTATTAAAACATTAACTAGATGATACTTCCTTCTCTTCCGCTAATAGTTTAAAATAACGCGATACAGTCAGTTATTCTTAATGCGCTTTCGCAGAAGTACTACCCAAACTTGCTCTGTATTTTCGTTGGTACCCTTCAAAATTTGATTCAATTAACGGAAGCGAATTGACTTGATAATGGTAAAATATTGACCCATGACGGTTTTATTAATAGCGATGCCTTCCCAAGTCAGTAAGGTACAATGGGTACGAGGGGCCTGTGAGTGGGTCGATTGAAAGATTCGGCAGAAAACTTCGCAAAAAAGATTTATGACCAAGAGTACAATGACTCTTTGAGTATAGCCCCAGCCACGACCCATAATGTAAGGTGCATAAGTCCAGCATGTTGCGTTAGGTCGTCCAAAGGTACGTTGTCTCGGATAAAAAGGGCAAATTATTGATGTTCAAATGATTTTTTTTTAGTGTTATATTGTGTCTACTTGGTAGCGACTAGTTAAATAACATAGAAAGTGGCGGCCATCTAACTGTGACCCACCCAGTAAATTCAGTCTGCCCAATCACCCAAATGGCCCACCAAGGTGAATTATGTGGCCCGCGCCAAGATATCATCGGTCCAACATTTATTAACAAAGTTGCAATGGTTCCAAAATTGTAGTTTTTAGTTTTCATGATGAATATTGCAATGTACAAAAAAAACCAATTAAAATAACTATTAGTCTACAAAATGGTGTAACTAGATCGAGATTTTTTACCATTATTACCTTTATGCCACATATACATGATATACAGACATAATAAACGATCAAATGAGCACGGTAGAGTAAGTGATTTCTTTAGTTTTAAGATAGTAAAACAAAATATTAACAATTATTACTTGATTACCACCAAATAGACGGATTATTCGTTTTTATAGTAAAAAAAAATATACTCTAGGTTTGCGACACGCAAAATATTACACACTGCGTCTCTTGCGTTGTTTTGCGCCTACAAATTCCGTAGCAGTTCGCCACTCTTAAAAGGTGACCTATTTGATGGTAATAAAAAGTATTATGAATAATGAAAAAGACTCTTTAACGCAGAAATTACCATCCTAATATAATGTATTGGTTAATGTAGCTAATTGGTGTATATGTTGATTACGTCTCTTTTAAAGTAATAGAGGCGTGTTTTCACACCAAAGGAGGGAATTTCACTAAATTCGGATTGCCTATGAACACATACTAATGAAGTGAAATATTGACTTGCAAAATGAGAATTAATCCAATGGAGTGAAAGTTCCACCCTTCGTCGATGAAATTCACCATCTGGATTTGATTATGATGGTATTCCAGTAGAGTGCTATTTTTTACTAGATCTAGGGTTTAACACTTAATTCAAACAGACTGTGGGGTAATCCGCCATTTAAAACAAATCGAGTACACCATACTCGGATTTCTTTCTTTTTTGGTGTATTGAAGATATTCATCAGAAACTTAAAATCCTGCAAATTTGAGCTCTGTCTTTTTTTTTATACCTCTTTTCGTTTTTCACGCTACAGCAATTTGAGGAGGGTCACCTTAAAAACATGCACAGGTGTGAAATTCAATATTATTATTTTTTTTAAAACATGCTTGTCATCCCTCAGCTCCTTCAAACTTGGTATTCAGGATTACCTTTTGCGGCAAATTGCAAATATGTGATCAGAAAAAATGCAC
>JAMKCH010044630.1:0-11950 GCA_023653785.1 Ophioderma brevispina
TAGCTGTCACAAGCTGCCGATCTAACTTGAAAGTCAGTCAGGAAAGTTGATATTGAAAGGTAAAATAAATAGGTCATTAGAAATGCTGGGCATATTAAAACACAACCGGTCCCCAATGACAATTTGGATGGAACATAGAATGGACTTTGAAGCTGACGCACACTAAGGCAAGAGTAATTCTGCCATCTTATCCTGTGGTTATTCCGTCAGGCGGCAGAATTCGTAGGGGAGGGTCCATATGGCACTCTTTCCGAATGTCTTATATATCAATCAAATAAGCACATTTATAGCAGCTTCAAACTCACTCATAAACATTTTTGCAGCTTTTTATACACTAGTCTCAACTCAATGGGGGGGGGGGGGGGCCACAGTTCAAAAGCTTCAACTCACTACTCAGCCGTCGTTAGGTATGAGTCATATACCAGAATGCAAAAAGTCAGTTCAGTGTTATCATACAGGTTACATAAATGAAGGTTCATTGTAACTGTGCCCCTGGAATGAGCTATAGTGTAGGCTTTATGGCATACATTACTGAAATAGCAATCAAAGGTTACAGGTAAAACACCATTCTATTGAGGGAAGAGGTTTTATTTAAAATGAAATGTAAATTGACAAATTTCAACCATTGCATTTTCGTCTTTTAGTTTTATGCTTTCACATTCTTTTGCATCAAACACTGAGAGCTATCCCAAGACATTTCACTCTTATGGCTCCAACACGGGGAAGGGGGGGGGGGTAAGTGACCTAAGGCATCATGTGCAAACATATAAACAGTCACATGGGGTATTAGACTTGTGGTATATTCTTTTTTCCAGAAAAAAAAAAATCTATTGGAAAATTTTCACCACAATCCTAACCAAACCTAATCACAACTGCCTTTTTAGCTTAGACCAACGAAGATTTGTGGGTTTAGTACTGGGGTTTTGAAGCCAATGGTTTTGTTAACTGCCCGTGTTTATCTTTATCGTATTGTCTTGAAACTTCGCATGTGTGTTGGATGAGGCTGGGAAAATATGCAGCGTTTCGTTTGGTGACAATTAAAGAGTTGTGAAAGCCAAGTTTAAGACTTTTAAACAAACAAATTAGTGAATTTGTTCGTGGACGCGTGTAATACAGCCTCTTTTGGATGTGTGCATTGTAATGGCCATGAAAGCATTGGGAATAGAAAGTCATCACAGTAAGAAAATCTGGCAAGCCTTCCCCTTATCACTTGTCCTGCATGTCAGCTGCTATGTAGACTTGATGCATTTGAAGCCTTATGTTATCCTTATGTTGTGTCAATCAGTGTGCTTGCAATGTGTTTGTTAAACTAATTGGGTCACTTACCTTGCAAGGGCACATTCAATGATGTTGGTATTTCCAGTCGTCAAACACCTTCGCTCCAGATGGGCCTTTTGTAATATGCTATTACATAGTTTTACAATGGACTATAAATAATGTAACCATTTACACATTAGTAATTTTGAAAAATTTTTGTATTTCCTCAGAATGTAAATTTGGGTTTTTTCCATTATAAGCCCATGCATGCACACACAAAGTTGCAATGAATGAGCAAATTAATTTAGTAACAATATCTTACCCCAGTGAAGTAAAATCATTTTCTCAATTTAAAATAAACTTGTTTGGGAATTTCCCTGATCCACTAACCTTTCCTGGTGTGTGTGTGGGTATGTGTGGCGTGCATGTGTGGTAGTGTGTGTGCATGCGTGCGCACAAAGAAACGGGTGTTGTGTGTGTGTGTCTGTGTATGTGTGACTATGTCTGTATGCCTGTCGGTGCCCGTCTATCGTATGGCTGTCAGTTTGTAGTGTGGGTCTAGTATGTTGTTGTAGTATGTTTGTTAAAGGTCCATAGGCCGATCGCTAATAGCCTCGTCCCCAGAAGCCCCAGATTTTACCGGAAGTGGTCAACATTGTGGTATCAGAAGAAAGCTACTATTTTATCATTTCCCTGTGAAATCTTAGAGCCAAAGGATGTGTGCTTTGAATAGTTATGAGCGAAAATGGCCCCATTTTGGTTCGACCAATATTAATTGACACAGTAGTCTAGGGGGCTACAAATCACGGGTTTACCTCTCGCATCAAAAACGGATTGAAATTCGGCGCGAAACTTACAGATGGGGGTTTTGGAGTTTCCTCGAGTGAAGGCCCATATATCAAGATTAAAACTTCAGATCCTTAAATAGGGCCATCCCTTTTAATTGGGATTTCACAAGGGAGCTGACGTGTTTTTCACTGCTCTCTCACCAATGTAAAATCCCTATTGATTTCTGAGTTTGGCCTGGATGCTATAGCAGACACTATTATGCTATATTACTGCTTACCAGCACCATACACTATGTACATGATGGATCTGCTATACATATTAATACTGTGTTACTGTATGTGACATTTACATGCGAAAACTTATAATTACTTTATGGAATAATTATTGTATTGGATACGAGATGGGAGACCACTGGGTAAGCTTGAAGATCAGAGACAGACCAGGAGAAATCGCTGGAGAACTCGTCAAGAAAAATTTGATGACAGCTATTTTCACATGTTTCAAATGGACCTATGAAACGAAGTGCTTGATGAAAAACTTGCAACACATCAATTGAAAACCGTAGAGAAGATTGCGTGGAGACAGGTTTGATGTCTCGAGTGTAAAACCGAATTGTTGACCAAAAAGAACCAGGAACTTGAAGAAAGGGTAAATGAAACTGGAAACAGAAAAAGTGCGTTACATGATCGATTAGCGCTCATAGAAGTGGGACAACTCCATAAGAGAAATACTTTAATAATATTTGGAGGCACAGAAAATATGCTGAAAATTAAGAGATTTGAGGGAAAACTTGCAGGTGAGGACACAGATAAAGTTGTAAGAGATTTTGATACAGAGAAATGGGATATCAAACTTATGGAGAGGATATCGACTTAGTCGCCGAAGTGCCAAATCAGAAGAAAGGTCGCAAAACAGGTGTAGGCCACAGCAGATTCGAAAGTTCGGTTTCAGATACAGGCTGCGTCCAACAGGTCATCAGTTCTCGCCGTCAATTATAAAAGGGACTGGTTATTGGAAGTCAAGAGGACTTTGTTATGCTAGAAGGAACTCATCTGGTTAGGACAAGAATTGAGTCAAGCGGGTGACAAAGTAAAAGGCTTGTTGGGCCTGGGAAGGATTGTGTACATATGTTAGTGGGAATAGATGGACGGGTAAGGACAAGCATTTAATTGTAAATTCAATCATTGGACCCTAAATCAAGATTGCCAAGAAGTACGGCAAAACTGTCTTGAAACCAGATCAGTGAACTCACAGCTAACCGCAAAGCCACTGAAATCGCCAAACATTAATCTTACTTTCTCAGCAATGAAACTGTGTAATATAACGAGTAGAGTGTAAACTACATGTATTAAAATTTAAAGCTAGATCTGGGATAAAATAAATACAAACATTTAATACATATTGAAATCAATTATTACTGGGGGCTTAATCATGAAAAGATTCTTTTGTTGCAGCTACATCAATCCTTCAATTTAAATGACTTGTTTTAATTGTATCGCACCTTACTACTTAAGTGGATTTTATTGATATATTTAGTGATCAAAGATTTTTGTTTCCTTATACCCCATTAGTTGAACTTGCTAATGTGATGTTTTCAAACCAAATGTGATTCAACTGTCCCTTTATTTACCTCAACTCAAGATCAATTCATTGAAATTTATTTTTACTGGAAATTCGAAAGGTGCTAATACTTAATTTTCAAATGATTGTGTTTACTGGGCCGCAAGGTCATGGTAGTTTATGTACTCAGAGGGTCATTTAAATACTGCCGGACTCTATTTACATAAACTTTTAAGTGTATATTGTATTATTTCGTAAACTATAAATATATTTCTAATTCGTGTATATACTTATGTCTGTGTCCAAACCAGGAGGTTGGTGTTCAATGCCATAAAACAATAAAAACCAATGACATCAAGAATATATTTTGTAAAACATGCAAAGGATATTGTTCATAAAAGTGTATAAGCAAAAGTTCAAAGATATTTAAAAACTTTAACTCTGTGAATGGAATGTAGTCAATGTTATCAGAACAAATGGGTCCTTTATGATGAAATGATGAGTTTATTGATTGACACCGAAATTTTCGATACTAATTACTATGACTTTAAGAAATATTGGACGATATGGCCTTTGATCCCTTGAGATTTGAAAGTATATCCAAAGAATTAATTGATGCCAAAATTTAAATCCCCAAAATTTCTTACCATTACATCTGATCAGTTTACTGTTCAAGTTCACTTACCCATAGCAGAATTCACTATTTTGATGTCACTATAAGAAGCATTATTCTAAGAACTTCGAATAAACTTAAAGTATGTATTAAATCTTTAAATCCTATTTCACCAATAATGGAATAACTGAAACACCCTTTCAAAGAAAAACCCCATGACTACTACAATCTTCCAGGGTATAACTTAGAGGATATGAATAGAACTTGGTCGTTTAGGTGGTGTATGTATGTATATATCAACGAATGTCAAATATAAATAAGAAAGTTTATGTTGTGCCACTCCCGAACTACGAATCCTGTTTATTGAAATTGAAATACAATAACAATTAAGCAATATAATATGGCGTAGTCTACAGAAGGCTCACACATCCATAGATGAATTTCTTGTAGATATTGATCCTCTTATCAGAATGTAGCCGCAGAAGAAAAAAGTGTTGCATTATCTAATGGGGGAATTCAATATTGATCTCTCAAAGATTAGATAGTGATCTAGAGCAACTCACGCATATCTTGACTTTATATATCCCCATCTTTGATACCTACCATTATAAACAAACCCCAGAATAACAGAGGGAATACAGCGACAATTTCTAGACAATATACTAACTAATAAATGAAAATCTTGTTTGAATCGCTATTTTAATTCTGATATCCCGTTCATCTGCCAACAATATTAGAACTGACGCAGATTTGTATGAAACAATGTAAAAATGAGAAAAAATACACAGATAAGGAATTTAAATAAATGATACTTATTGCAAAAATAAACAACAGAGATTGTCAAAGTCCAAGTGGAACGAACAGTTCGTGATAACAATAATGCCGATGAGACTATTAAAAACACGTTTGTAGATAAATTTACTGAGTTCTACGATGAATGCATTCCACTTAAGAAAGGTTGTACAAATCAACAGAAAGATGAACCAAGATCACTGGATAACTAAAGGCTATACGAAGCATTGACACCAAGAATAACGAAATAAACTATTATAAACTTATCTTCAATCTCCAAACAAGGACCGACTTCAAAAATTTAAACCTTATAGAAATAAATTACACAACTTAATAAAGGGGAAATCAAAGCGCAAAATATTACTTAATAAATTTGAATTGCCAAGAATAATATGCAACAAAACATGGAGAATCGATTAACAACATGGTCATGGACGGAGGACATTGTCCACAAAGGTCAGTTTAAGAGTGATTTTGGTAATGTCATTACTAATCCCCAGGAAATATCAAAATGAATTCAATAACTTTTTCTTAAATTATCGGTCCAAATCTTGCCTCAAAAAATACATAACACAGGTATAAAAAAAACTGTTTGTTTCTTCAAATCCCGATATTCAAGTAGTATATATATGAAACCAGTAGTCGAAAGGACAATAGTTAAGTAATGATAGTAATCAACAACAAAAAAGTGCAGGATATGATGAATTGGCAACCGTGTTGTAAAAAGAAGGGGGGAAAATAAAAAATTAATTTTATAAAAACAATATCAAATGCAAGAAATATCATGAATCTTCAATTTCTAATAACAACAGGCGTAGTCCCAGAAAAACTAAAGGTTGCGAAAGTAACACCAATTATAAAAAAGTGATGCTGAATATGTCTCGAAATTACCGCCCTGTGGTCAGTTCTACGTGTTTTTCAAAAATACTCACGAAACGATTAGTTTTTAAGAGGTGTATAGATTTTTTATTTTTTGAGACAATCATAAAATACTTAAATGAAAAACATTTGGTTTCCGAGCAAAACACTCCACATACATGGCAATATTCAACTGGTTGGACCAAAATTAAAAGGCGGTGGAAAATAATGATCTACAATTGGAATAATTTTGGATTTATCCAAAGCATTCGACCAATTAACCATAAGATATTAGTACATAAATGGTGCTAGAACTTAGGGTTTCGTGGAGTGTTAACCACCTGGTTACAAAACTATTTAAGACATAGAAAACAGTATGTGTATTATCAATCATGTGAATCTGAATTAAAAAATATTTTGTGGGTACCACGGGTTCAATACTAGGCCTTTGCTATTTATAATCTATATTAACGATATTCGCAACACTTACCGGATTAGACTCTATTGTTTGCTGACGACAACAATATTGTAATTCGCATAAAGAACAAATGCCAGCAAAGGTTGAATTAATTAATAGAGAATTAAGAGAAGGTAAGAAATGGTTTTCAAGGCCAATAAATTATCAGTGAATGCCAGCTAAACTAATTACATGGTGTTGGGTACACCGAAACTTACTATGAGGAATGCGAATTATCCAATAACGAAGCGAATATATAATGAAAACGAAATTAAAATAATTTTGGATAAACAGATCTTGGAAAGGGTAAAAAATAAAAAATTTCTTGGTGTAGGACTAGATGGAAATCTTCTTGGAAATGTCTATATAATATATCTAAAACAATTGCAAAAACATTGGTTTTATTTTAAACAAACTTAAAAACATTTATACCAGATGGTATACTTTATTCCTTTATTGTTACTCTCATCATATACCTACATTAATTATGGAATCTTGATATGGGGGAATACTTGCAAAACGTACTTAGATAAACTAACAAAGCTTCAAAAATGGCAGTAAGGACATAATCAAATGCCATGACAGAAGTCATACTGACATCCCTTATTTTGCCAAATATAATTCCTTAAATATTAGTAGATGTATACAAGACTAGCGCTTGGTTTGGTTTTGTCATAAAACTCTACCAACCAGTTACCGAGTGTATTTAAAGGCTTTTTACAAAAACGCTCTGATATTCATAAGTATGGCACGGGAAATACAACAATTCCAATCTTACCAGAATAAGGAAAGTTTTCACGATTCAATCTGTGCGAACATAAGGCCCGATCCTTTGGAAAAATTTGGGGCGACATCTCAAAAAGTAGCCTTGAGGTCTTTCGACTTCGCGTGGACTCCGCTACTGGTGGGTCGGTTGTCTTGACCGTGGATCCCACTTCTCCAGTTTGTTCGGGAGTTAGGAGCGGCTGGCTTTGACAGTTCTCGCACAGTCCTTTGGCTCCCAGCTGACTACCCTGGTCCACTGTCTCCCTGGGGGACCTTGGCAGGGTTTGGGCGGCTCGACGATGCCCCCTCTTTGGGGCTTGTTCCGGCCTAGCGTCGGGCCTTGTTCCGGTCCGGGCTTCAGGCCCGGGGTTGTGCTCCCGATTCGTCGCGGTATGTTTGAAGGCCCCCCCCCCTCCTCTCCAGCGGTTTCAGGCTTCCGTTGGTCGTCTCTTCACTTGCGGGTTTCTTGGTACACGCCTTCTGTCTCAAACCGTGCTGCCTAGGGGAACCGCGACGGGGTATCCCTTTGTTTGGGGGTCTCCGAAACTCGCCTCACTGGCGGCCTTTCTCAGTGTTCCTTGCAGTTGCACTGGTCTTGTCTTCCCGCCAGTACGCGACTGGATATTGTGCTTTTACCCTTAGTAACCCTCGGGGTACTGGGGCACGTTCGGTTGCTCTGGATCCTGTCTTTACGACCCGGGGACCTTGGACATGGTTGCCCCCTTCGACTTGAGTCTGTGACTTGATATTTTTAGTCGGTTGGAGATTCTCGCTCCCGGGTAGTTAATGTTTGGGGCGAAACCCCGTTGTGAGGTCATTCTTTCAGTCTACGTCTCGAGGTTGGTTTGACGAGTTGATTACTACCTTTTTCTCGAGCCGTTGGTGATACTTATTCGGTATCGGGTGGCACCTCTCCGGTGGCTCTCTTCACTATCTTCTCCTCGGGAGATTTAGTGTCGAAGCCGCTGTGCCGTCCACGGGCCCCCTTTTCTTGGTGGTATCATTTTGCCCGTAGCCGGTGATTCGGATAGGTGGCTTCTGTGCCTCAGAGATTACCGTTTTGTCGTTTCGGTCAGAAGTTCCTCATGTTAGGTTCATTACTGTCCTATACGACGTTGTCACCTGTCTTTATGCTGATCAAATCACCAATGGTTTGGCTTCTGGTCGGGCTTCCCCGAGCAGGTAGTGAGCTCTCGGCTCAAGTCACCTCTCGGGGCTTGACTCGTGTTGCTGCAGAGCTAACCTATGTGTTATCCCCTCTGATTGACTTCTCGGTGGTTTTCACCACTTTGTCTACCTTTCGGGCCAGGATGACTCGGGCCCGATCTGGGGAAGTGCTGTTTATATTTAATCTAGCTTTGACTGCTCTCCGGTTGCCCGGCTCTGGTGTCGCGGCTCCCTGTATTGCGGAGGTCTGCCTCATTCTTTCCTTGGTGGTTCTGTCTACCCCTGAGTCGAGGCCTGAATCTTCCCTTCCCTCTCCTAGCTGTGACAGCCTGAGGGGGGACTTTTCGCTTATTTTGAGGCTTTGTGGGCCGTATCCGATAATACGTTGTCTGGATTTTTCGGACTAGCTCAGCCTACCATAGCATAGGTTGTTCGGTTCGTCCTTCGGTGACTTTGGCTCGGTCCATTGACTCCTGCAAGGCGTCCCTTTCTGACCCGAAAGCTAGTTCCCTCTTGGGTCTGAGTTCTATCGGGAGAGTTCTCTTGGCGAGCCCCCAATCCGTGGGTGCGGATCGCTCTAGCACTACGACTTGATTACTCTTTCGGGTCCCTTTCCCTGTGGATTAGCTCGGAGATTTCCTCTCCTTGAGCTGCTTCTCGTGTCAGGGTCGGTATTTCTCTCAGCCCTCCCGGGGCTGGGGCCTTTAGCCTTACTTCAGTCTCTCAACCTTAGATCCCCCGGGCTCTCCGTGGGGTTCTTCAGTGGTGTTCTGATCGGTACCCCCTATTTAGGGGCCCGCTCTCTGTTTTGTGGGGTTAGGCTTCTTTGCCCCGAGTCTCTTACGAGGGTCCGCCTTGCGCTTCCCTGGTTCCCTCCCGGATCATCAGTTGTTCGCAGGGCTGTGAGGCCTTATTCTCCGCCTTTGCCGAGGGGGCGTCGGGCCCTTTGTCACAGGGCCTATTCCTTAGCTGGGGTTTTCTCTGTGGGATTCGCGGCTCTGGCTCTTCTCAAAAAACTTTGGCTAGGTTATTTAAACACATTATTAAGTCTAAGGTCCTATTACTCACCCTGGTGTACACCACTGTCTAGGCGAGTTATGGGCTTCCTGACTGTTGGAATCTAGATTCCATGAGTGTTTGTGCTCTGGCGTTTTTGATTCAGCCTTTGAATGCATACTATCGCTCTCTCTGAGATATCAGCTCCACCTCCGACTGAGTGAGCCGTCTGGTGTGATTGAAAATATTCATTAACGGGGGTTAATGCATATGTTCAAGTCAACATTGGTGTAAAGGAATCAGTTCAGTGTAATGATTATTCAAAAACACATGATGTTTGATAAATCATCTAACTGAAGCCTGATTTCCTTTCCAATGTTGATTCCGCTTCCGGACCCGCCCCACAGCATGATATGAGTTGTGTGGGTCCGTGTGGGCTATGGGCCCAAACGGAATGGGAAGATCATGGTCGACAGGGGTGTGGACCTGGGGTCACTGGTCGAGTCCATTTCTCTTTTTAGGGGTGCTAAAATGTATTTTGGGGGGCATTTCACTTCTCAGAAGGAAAATGCATATGTTTTTCCCAGGGTCAACATTGAAAGGAAATCAGGCCTCAGTTAGGCTTTATAAAACATCTGTTTTTGAATATTTTTGAACGTTGTCCTAATTATAATGCAATTATTGTTGATGGCAATTTGACGTTAGGGCATTGAACATGGTCTATTTTATCGTGTTGTATGGACGGAATGTCCTTGTTTTTTAGTTATGTGTTGTAACATTTACTTTTAGGGGTTGAACCCAGTTGGTCTCATTGGCTTTGGTCAACTCCTCCCTAAATTTTGTTGTCATGTTAATGTATATTCTTGTTATTGATATTTTATGAAAATAAAATAAGAAATAATAAAGTTGTAAACAAAGGTCAACAATAAGCAATTAACATTATTGAACAATGTATTAACAGTATTAACAATTGATAAGCAAGACCAAGAAAAACAATTTGTACAGGTGAGTTCAAAAAAAATATTGTTGACCATGGATTGTGTTCACTGCCAGGTGTGTAATTTTAGTAATATATATCTAACATATTTGGTATCATCTGAACGCTGGGTTTCATTATCTTTAATTTACTGCCAAGATCATTCACATCGTTAGGTATAGACCGAGTCCAGTCGTTTGGATCAAGTAGCCGGTTTTCTGCTATGTCCACGGATTTCACATTGAAATGCCAGCGTTCAGCGAAGGAAATTCAGTTTCCAGAGAAAATAAGGCTATTTATTCACTGCGGATTGTTGATTCGAAGGACGGTAGCTTGGCCTATATTTAACCGATTGGAAAGATTTACAGCAAATTAAAGAAATGAAGAAGCTTGAAGATACCACAATGCTAGATATATATGATTTAAACATCAAATGGCGGGCGACCACAATCAGGGTCAAGTTTTTTTTGACGCCCTGTATGTACCAGGGCCGTGACGCAGGATTTTTTAACGGGGGGTGCGGGTCTTAGAAAAAGTGGACCTTTTTGACAAATGGACCTAACCCCCAACATGGACCCATTTTGAACGTTTTGAACATCTCATCACAAAAAGTGGACTTTGTCGTCATATTTTCTCTTAATTTTGGACCTTTTTATCCCAAAAAAATAGGCAAAATGGACCTTTTTTCCCTCTGTGGAATTGGGGGTGTGACCGCACCCCCCCCCCCCCCCACCTCTCTGGTACGGGCCTGGTATTAGAATGTGTACAGTGTGTGTGCGCGGTGCGGAAAAGTATTTTCCCCACGGTGTAGTCTGTGATGTATTTTCCATCATTTGAGGAAGGGCACCCTACAGGGTTAAGTTTAGAAATTGACATTAAAAGGGAATTCAACAGGTAATTCCAGGAATCCATTCCAAATATCAGCCCCATATGTCAAAGCATTGTGATTTCACAAATATTTTTTAATGGGAATGGATTTTCACATCATTTGAGGAAGAGCGCTCCCAAGGGTTAAGCTTACAAATTAAAGGGGCAAATGAGGTATTAATGGAGTTCGATGAGTTATGTTTTAGAGTTTTTGTTATGTTGGGTGAAATATGTGATGAAGTTCATCAATGAGTGGTTTTAGAGTTATTTGTGGTGAGGTAATATTTTTTAAAAAAAAACAGTGTTTTTTTATGGAATGTACTTTTTGCATCATTTGAGGAAAAACCTTCAAATTGATTTAATGGGGCATTATGCAATTTTAAAAATGTTTTTTTTTTTTTTTTTTTTAAGTTTTTTATTTGGTGTTTGTGTTTTGGTGAGTTATGGATTGAGCATCATGATGAGTGTGGTTCTTAGAGTTATTTTGGGTGAGTAGGCATGGAGTTCATCAACGAGTGATGTATTAGAGTTTTTTATGTTTTGGTGGTTATAAATGGAGCCCGTCAATGTGTTTTAAGCGTTATTTGTGAGGTCTAAATGGAGTTCATTGATGAGTTAGGTTTTAGGTTATTTGTGTGAGTTAGGAATGGATTTATTTTTGGTGAGTTATGGAGTTCATCGCTGAGTTAGGGTTTTAGATTTTTGATATGTTTTGGGGAGTTATAAATGGAGCCCATATTGAGTTAATAGAGTGATTTGGTAGGGAGGTATGAATGGAGCATTGAGAGTTATGTTGTTAAGTCATTTGGGTGAGGTTCATGGAGGAGTTCATCAACCTGTTCAGAATGGTTAG
>JAMKCH010044631.1:0-45667 GCA_023653785.1 Ophioderma brevispina
AAGCTTAAATCGAATTCCTTCATATAGGGTACAATCACAACTTTGTTATAAAATTCCGGATCGGAATTTTTGTTATACACAGTATCCTAGGGGACGTAATACTCACATAAATGCTTTACTGACCATCAAAAACGAAAAAATCCGATTCATCTCAAATTTCGGAATGTGCATTTTAGGTACTATCTTTAGTTCTAGTTGACTTTTTTCATTATTACCCAAAAAAAATATATTTCGAATCTCTGAGGTCACACTTTAATAGGCATATTGTCACATTCCTATCTCCAGTGGGATTCTCTCACAGCCATTCACCTGGTTTTTCTGCACTGGAAATTCCGTTAGTTTTACTCACCCTCATGACACGCACACTTAAGACAGTTTTTAGTGCGCCCAAAAAGTGAAATGGAAAAGAAGGACATTGCGGTCCGGTGGTAGTGGATCCCATGCAGGGAGAGGACTAGCCGGGGGTCAAGGTGCTTAGAATCCATATAGGAGAATGAAAGGTTCCTTTTAAAAAAACCTGGGGGCTGTTCCCGAAAATCAAGTGTAAAACTATGCGCATAATACTGTCATGGGGGAGTGGACCCAAGTGTCAAAGCCTGGAACTGTATTGAAAAGGTGTTTGTAGGACATAAGATGAGTAGTATATACGTAGAGTTACGAGTTTGGGGAACGGACCCCAGATCCTAGAGCATGCTGTGCTCAGCCCATCCATTGTCAAGAGGTTTTCAAACACATAGCTATATAGAGTTCCATGGTCATCACATGGACTTGGACGTTGACAATCTTTGAAAGGGAACTTCAATATTTTGAGAGGGGAATTCAGGAAAGCCATTATATAGGGCCTCCCAACCATCCCTCAATAAGGACGGGGAGATGCTTGCTACAAACTGTCAAGAGTCTATGATCACGGGATTTGAAGTCATTGGTCAAGAAAAAGTGCCCATCACTAAACCGGATCATTCTGCTGATGAAGGTTGTAGTACACACAATGAAAAATTCAAGGTACAATTTTGTTTGGTGTTGAGATCTAAAGTTTTTAACGTTATAATAAGTTATCACCAACACAGACAAACTTTATTGTCTAATAATACACAACCTTACCCTCGTAAACCCACTAAGCACGCCATCAATTGGATAAGGTTTTACTAGCCACAAGGTTTTCTACTTAGTATTTTACTAAAAAACCTATTAGTTAGGTTTTTGTTTAGTATACCAAAGTTTTAAATCCGGTTTTGTCCCTTACGAGGGTGGCCGGAACACCTCACTCAGCAATACGCGTGTGAGATTTATTGGAGCAAAAGGTAATTGACCGGATGCCCTACGGACGTCAATCCAGTTTTCGGCGGTGGGCCTAGCCTTGGGCAACCACGCCCACCATGCAAGGCAGCATGTGCTGGATGGCCACCATTAGCTCTCCAGAGCTGAAGCCTTTCCCTTGTAGGCAGATCTTCTTTTCATTCTACCAGGTAACCAGCTACCCTCCTCATCAAGAAATCCGATGGGGGTGACGTTTAGCCGCCGACAACTCGGCCCTGGGACAGGTAGTACTGGTACCAGGATACCAGTCAGCAGGGCCCTCAAAGGAAACATAACCTGAAGCCGATTGGAACCGAGATAATACAGAGAACATATATTCAAGAGAGGAGGAATGTCTGCATAACAGTTTTCTGCCTAAATACTCCTGCGTCAGGGTTGGCTATGCCAGGTGGCAACGGTCAGATGTGACCAGCACTGCCTCACAATGTTGGCACAAAGGGCCCTGTTAGAAGTTTCCCACCAGCGCTATATCCTCCGTTGATGTGAGAAATACTTCAGCAGTTGGTCCATCATTCAAATTTGCTCACTATGGGTGCAATTTTACGTTTACAAGAGACACTCAAATTAGGCCGACTACAGCTTTGTCCCTGATCCACTACACTGCTATCATAAAACAGCCAAATATCTAGATTGCAGCAGCATGATACCTTGGTCATGCATCTTATAGTAGAGTACAAGAGTATAACACACAATGTCAATGTTAGGTTGCTGTACGTCCCTGGTAACCCAAGATGGCCTGGCATTAAAGAGTGCATCAAATATTTTCTTCCTTCAGGTGCCAATGACTGAAGCTAAGCATTTCCTCACATAAATTTCCATAGAACCATGCAGTCAGTACTTCATAAGTTTTCTCAGAAATGTCTTCATTTTCCTAGGAGTGGTGTATATAGTAATAAAACCAAAGTTTTAAATGTCGGTTTTGTCCCCGCTATACCGGAGGTGGTGGATTCACCATCACATTCACAGCAATTACTGCCTGTGTGAGGAGTTGCTGACAGATAGAGTGAGAGGCACAAATCTCCCCCATTCTCACCTATCCTAAATCACCAGACTGGTGAATACACCTGTACTATTCCTTATTTTGTATATCCCTAGTCTAACCAAAGGGACTATCATCTCCAAAATATCTCAGTATAATGTCTAATGTGTAAGCTAGGCTACTACAACCGAATTTGCAAGTAAGATTATTTAGGTACACATGGATTACTAATGCTAACAGTTCAGATGGTATAAAAATCTCAACTTTTTTTAGGTAAGACGGGGGACGAGGCTGTGGATCACAAAATGCCCCTTTAATGATCTGTCTTACTATTTCCTGATTTATACATTCATAGTGCAACAAGATGAGAACTGCTGTTATCCTCAATAATTTTGTAAGATTAATACCTACCCTAGACCATTGAACACAATATCTGGTGGAGTATCTGCCTTGCTGTTCCCTATCTTATATGATCCTGGTGCAACTAGATGGACAATCATCCCTGACAGTTGAGAGTCAACATTGAGGTTGTAGAAATGAGGTGTTGTCTTCCTGGCTTCTTTCTTAGCTTTCTCGTCACTTCCAGCTCCTGCTGCAGCAGCTTCCTATAAAATGAAAGGTCAAAGGTTATGAGCAATTAAGCATGATTTTGTTTTATGTCTAGGCTAATCTAGGCATTAATAGCAGTTATCTAATTAGTAATGCTGACAGATTGGCACCAAGATAGTAATTAACCTCCCTTTTGAAGCTCTGCAAATCCTGGGTCAAAGATACATCAGCAGGAAGGGCATTCCATAAGCCTGCAGAGAATGGAGAAATAATCTTCTGTGGGAGGCCAATTTGGACCTTGGGATTTTCACAGCAAGGTCATGAGACCTGACTGAGTGCCTAAGGCGAGGGTCAACTGAAAGCAGCTCAGGTAGCAGCTGGCTAAGGAGATCTGATCGGATTACTTAAAAGTCACAGTAATAGGACTAGAAATTTGAAACTTGCCAAAATAATAGAGTAATGTGGACATAATTATAGCAAAATAGTTCTAAAATACCACACAACCCTAGAGAAGTCTTGGCAACCTACTGCTGAATGGAAACATAAAAAAAGGTAAAACTGAGCACCCCTGAGAACTTATAGCTGGACCATCAGTTGAAAAAAAAATCTGTACTTAAACTGCAATGTAGCTACAATCACGAGGATTCTGGAGATGATCCAAACCATAAAGGTAGGGTGTCCAGGGTCGCTTAATTCCCCCCTCCAGCGGGGTCCAGGGAGCGAAAAAGCCCACAGAAAAATGTGATTTTTTTAATATGTAAGACTTTATTTCCCAATGTCCTCTCCTTTTCTTTTTTTAAAAATTTTTAAAAATTTTAGCATCCCCAGGATGCACCGCTCCCTCCGCACCCTCTGGGCTACGCGCACTTAATATCTTAGCAAAGAGATTTGCATGATGTATGAGATACAAAATGCACCTGCATGCTAACTCTTAAATCGACAGATGTGACTCACTTGTGCTTGTTTGAGTTTCTCCTCCCAGGTTCTTTTCATCTCTCCATCCGTTCTCAGTGTCCGGAGAAGGGTGCCATTTCCTCTTCCATTCTTCCTCAATGCCTCTCGCTCTGTCAGTTAAAGAATATTCATGATGAACAATCACATTTGAAATAACACTGGTGCCACGGGTGGGCAAAAAACCAAGAAAGCTAAACGCAGTTATCAGCCAGTCTTGAAATCAATCTTTAAATGGGACGTTCCACTTCATTTCTCTCGGGCAGTCACAGAGCAGCAAATACTTCGGAATGATTGATTGGAAACCTAAAATATCACACTTTCAGAGATGTGAATAACACTTAAAAACGGCCTCTGCAAGTGGTGAACAATCTGAAGTGCAAGAGTGCAGTACTTTGGACAAAATAGACACAATTGGACTAAAATAGAATTAAAAATATTCAAAAACACATAATCTTTTATAACTAATCTAATGAAGCCTGATTTCCTTTCCAATATTGACTGACTGAACTGACTGAAACATATGCTTGTTTCTGAGAGGCACGAAATGCCCCAAAAATACATTTTAGACTTCCCTTAAAAAGAGAAGGCGCGACCAGTGACCCCAGGTCACACCCTTGTCGACCATCCATGACTCTTCCCCAATTCCGTTTTGGCCCATAGCCCACACGGACGCAAACATCTCTATCATGCTGGGGGGCGGTGACTGGAAGCGAGGGAAGGGAAGCAACATTGGAAAGAAATCAGGCTTCAGTTAGAGGATTGATAAAACAACATGGGTTTTTGAAAAATCATACACTGAAATGATTTCCTTACACCAATGTTGACTGAACATATGCATTAACCCCCGTAATGAATATTTTCAATCAAACAACCAGACTGACTCACTCGTCGGTGGTGGTGGTGGAGCAGATTCTCAAGAGATGCGATAGGATGCAGTCAAGGCTGAATCAAAAACACCAGAGCACAGAAACACATGGAATCTAGATTCCAAAACGTCAGGAAAAGCCAAGAACTCACCTAGACAGTGGAGTACACCAGGGGTGAGTAATATGACCTTAGACTTAATCATGTGTTTAAATGACTGGCCAAAGTTTTTTGGAAGGGAGAGTAGAGCCGCGAACCCAAAGAGAAAACCCCAAGCCTAAGGAATAGGCGAGGGGAAGGGCGCTGACAGAGATGGAGTGCGACGTAGGCCCTGGAAACAAAAGGGCCCCGCAGCACCCCCCGCGGGCAAAGGCGGGCGATAAGGGCTCACAGATTGGCACCAAGATATTAATTAACCTCCCTTTTGAAGCTCTGCAAATCCTGGGTCGATGTTACATGAGCAGGAAGGGGGCATTCCATAAGCCTGCAGACGAATGGAAACTAATCTTCTGTGGGAGGGCCATTTGGACCTATTGGGATTTTCAAACAGCAAGGTCATAGACCTGACTGAGGTGCCTAAGGCGGAGGGTCAACTGAAAGCGCTCAGGTACCAGCTGTGCTAAGGAGATCCTGATCGGAATACTTAAAATCACGTAATAGGAACAGAATTTGAAAACTAACTTGCCCAAAATATGAGGTAATGTGGACATAAATTATAGCAAAATAGTCTAAAATACCACACAACCCTAGAGATGTCTTGGCACCTACTGCTGAATGGAACATAAAAAGGTAAACCTGAGCACCTGAGAACTTATAGCTTGGACTTCAAGTTGAAAAAATCTGTACTTAACATGCATGTAGCTACAATCCCGCCAGATTCTGTAGATGATCCAAACCATAAAGGTAGGGTGTCCAGGGGACGCTTAATTCCCCCCTCCCAGCGGGGTCCAGGGAGCGAAGCCCACAAAAAATGTGCATTTTTTCATCATTTAAGCCTTATTTCAATGTCTCCCGGCTCCTTTCTTTTTTTTTTAAAATTTTTTAAAATTAGATCACCAGGAATGCACACGCTCCTTCCGCACCTCTGTCTACGCGCATGCGTAATACTTAGCAAAGAGAGTTTGCATTTGTATGAGATACAAATATGCACCTGCATGCGACCTCTACTATCTACAATGTTGACCACTTATGCTTTGTTTTGAGTTTTCTCCTTCCCTCCTCCCCTGTTCTTTTTCAGCTCTTCCATCTCTTTCTCAGTGTCCTGGAACGGGCTGTGCCCTTCCTCTTCCACTTCTTTCCCTCAATGCCTCTCCGCTCTGTCGTTTAAGAAATTTTCATGATGACAATCACATTTATAAATAACAACTGGTTGCCACGGGGCAAAACCAAAAAGCAAAGCAGTTATCCACGCCAGTCTGAAATCAATCAAATGGGACTTTCCACTCATTTCATCTTGCAGGTCCCATGCGCAAATACTTCAGTATGATGATTTGGAAACCTAAATCCAGATCACACTTTCAGAGATGTGAATAACACTAAAAAGGCCTGCAAGTGGTGGAACAATCCCTGAAATAGTGCATTAATTTGGACAAACTAGACCACATTGACTGAAAATAAATAAAATATTCAAAAAAAACACATTATGTTTTATAAATCATCTAACCGAAGCCTGATTTCCTTCCAATATTGACTTAAACAATATGCATTTTCCTTCTGAGAGCTGACATGCCCCAACAATACCATTTTAGCACCCCTAAAAAAGAGAATGGACCGACCAGTGACCCCAGGTCACACCCTGTCGACCATGACTCTTCCCCAATTCCGTTTTTGCCCATAGCCCACACGGACGCCACTCTTCTATCATGCTGTGGGGCGGCCATGAAGCGGGAAGTCAACATGGAAGGAATCAGGCTTCAGTTATATGATTTATAAAACATACTGTTGTTTATTTGAATAACTCATTACACAACTATTTCTTTAACACCAATGTTGACTGAAACCTATGCATTAACCCCCGTTCAATGAATAATTTCCAATCAACACCAGCCTATCACACTCAGTCGGAGGTGTAGCATGATTCTAAGGAGGCCGATAGGATGCAGTCAAAGGCTAAATCAAAAACGCCAGAGCACAACACACTGGCATCAGATTCCACAGTCAGGAAACCCTCAACTCCACCTAGACAGTGGAGTAACACCGTGTAGTGATGAATAGGACCTTCGAGTTAATAATGTGTTAAAATACCGGCCAAATTTTTTTTTTGATGAAGTCAGAGCCGCGAAACCCACAGAGAAACCCCAAGCCTAAGGAATAGGAGGGAAGGGCGCTGACAGAGACTGGATTGCGACTTATGCCCTGGACAAAGGGCCCTAAGCACCCCACGGCAAAGGCTGAGAACAAGGCCTCACAGCCTTGAGAACAACTGAGGATCCGGTAAGGAGCCAGAGAAGCGCAATGCGGACCCGCGTAAGACGCAGGCAAAGAAGCCTAGCCCAAAAAACAGAGGAGCGGGCCCCCTAAAGAGGGGGTCCGATCAGAACACCACAGAAAAAACCCCACGTGGAGAGGCCCGGGGAGATAAAGGGTGAGAGAACTGAAATGAGCAAAGGCCCCCTCCCCGTGAGGGCTGGGAATAAGACCGACCCTGACTCCTGAGGAGCAGCTACAAGGAGAAGGAAATCTCCGAGCTAATCCAGTCGGGAAAGGGACCCGAAAGACTAATAAAGGCGAGGGCTAGAAGCGATGCCGCACCCACGATTTTGTGGCTTCGCCAAGAAAAACTCGCCGATAGAACTCACACCCCAAGAGGGAACTAGTTTTCGGGCCAAAAACGGACGCCTTGCAGGAGTCAATGGAACGAATCAAGTCACCGAAGGACGACGAACAACCTAGGCTGTGGTATGCTGAGCTAGTTGACCGAAATATCCAGACAACGGATGATCGGCGATTGCCAACAAACCTCAAAATAAGCGAAAAGTCCCACCTCAGCCCGTCACAGCCCGGAGATTGGAAGGACGATTCAGGGCCCTCGCTCGGGGGTAGACAGAACCATCACGGAAAGAACGAGGCAGACCTCCGCAAGACCGGGAGCCGCGACCCAGAACCGGCAACCGGAGAGCCGTCCAAGGCTAGATTATGATAACTAGCACTTCCCCAGATTGGGGCCAGAGGCAATCCTGGCCCGAAATGTAGACAAAGTGGTACCCACCGAGAAGTCTACCAGAGTGGAGAACCCAGAGGTTAGCTCTGCAGAAACCCGAGTCGAGCCCCGAGAGCGCTCGACCGAGAGCTCACTAACTGCTCGGGAAGCCCCGAGCAGAAGCCAAACAGTGGTGACGTCAGGCAGATATCAGGGTTGACAAAGTCGTATAAGGACAAATGAAACCAACATGAGAACTTCTTCTGGACCGACAACAAAAACGGTATCGAGGAGGCAAACAAGCAGCCACTTAGCCAAACACGCGCCGGCTTACAACGGGTGGGCAAAAGGATACCACAAAGAAAAGGGGCCGTGGACTAAGCGCTTCGACACAAATCTTCCCGAGGAGGAGAGAGTGAAGAGAGCCACCGGAGAAGGTCCACCCGACACGGGCGAGATACCGAATAGGGATCACCAACGGCTCGAGAAAAATGGAGTTAATCAATCAACTCGTCAACCAAGCTCGAGACGTCCAGACATGAAAGAAATGACTCGCAACGGGGTTTAACGCCCCAGGACATTCCCACCCGGGAGCGGGAGCTCCCAACCGTACAAAAAAGATCAAGTCACAGACTCAGTCGGAATGGGCAATCATGTCCAAGGGCTTCTCCCAGGTCGTGAGACAGGAGCCAGGGCACCGAACGTGCCCCCAGACCCCGAGGGTAATAAGGGGACAGCACAAGATCCAGTCGCGCACGCGTGAAGACCAGACCAAGCCAACTGCAAGGAACACTGAGAAGCCGCCAGTGAAGGCGATTTCGGAGAACCCACCACCAAACCGGAATACCCCCGTCGCGGGGAATTTCCCCTAGGCAGCACAGTTGAGACAGAAGGGCGTGGCCGAGAAACCCGCAAGTGAAGAAATCAAACAACGGGAGCCTGAAAAAACCGCTGGAGGGGAGTGGGGGCCCCAATACAGACCCCGACGGATCGGGAGCACACCCCGGGCCAGAAGCCTGGGAACCGCGCTAGGCCCGGACACGCCCCAACGCCAGGCCCGGACCAGCCCCAACGCTCAAGGGCCGGAACAATGCCTGACCAGGCCCGTTGACTGATCCCAAAGAGGGGCATCGTCGAGCCGACCCAAACCCGTGTCCAAGGTCCCCCTGAGGGAGACAGCCGGACCAGGGATCCAGCTGGGAGCCAAAGGACTGTGCGAGAACTGTCAAAGAAGCCACCCCCTAACTCCCGACAAACGGGAAGACGGGATCCACCACGGTCAAGAAACCGACCCAACAGTAGGCGGAGTTCAGGCGAAGTCGAAGACCTCAAGGGCTAGAGTAAGGCCTGAGAGCACAGGTAAGGTTATGCAACAGCGCCAACACCAGCCGCATGACGAACAGAGCCCGAGGGGTCGAGGGCATCACCTGGGTGGGAGCCAATCCCCAATGAGGGAACCCTAAGGCATCAGCATCAAGACTTAATGACCAAAGCCCGAGACCGGCTAGGCCCCGAGGGCACCAGCCTGCATGTAGGCCTAGGTCTCGCGCCCGCACGAAAGTGCTGACGGAGGGCAAGGGTAGAACAGCCAAGGCGCAAAGATCAGGTACCCGCCTCGGGGTGTAAGCCAAGAGAGAGGCTCATAGAGCCCATCCCATGCCTGAGCCGGCACTAGTGGAGCCCCGGAGGGGCCAACGCCAACCAGCATAGGCCAAAGGCCTCAAAAACCCTGAAGGGGCCAAGGTAATCACCAAGCAGCAGGGCATCTCCCTAGGCTAGGCCAGGCAGGCCCGACAAGGGCCCAGACAAGCTGCGTGGGAAGTACCAAGGCCAGCTACCCCGAGAGGAGATAAAGGGTCTAAGACGAGAAGCAAAGCTTAGACTAAGAAAGCCCCAAGGCCTGGCCAAGGCGAAGTCAAAGACCGCCAAGGCTATAGGCCACGACCTCCCAAGGAAGTCAGGGGCTAAAGACCCAAAGACCAGTTATCAATCAAGGCAAAGCTTGAAACCAGGCCAGACCCCAAGTGGGAACAGAGACTAACGCCAGAGAACGCAACTGTCACTAGGCCCACTCAGAAGCGGCGCTAGGCCCCGCTGATCCCAGGAGGGGAGTAAACAGCGAAGCTGCATCCATACCATAGTCCAAGCTCCCCAAGGCAGACAGCGGACCAGGCTAGGTAGCATTAAGCCTAACAGCCAGAGCCAAAGAGACAGGACAGCCAAGGCCTAAAAAATAACCCAGCGCCTACTGGCAAGACCCAGAGGTCTCAAGTCGCCCGAGGATGCACACGGAATTGCCGCCTATCACCCGAGGAGCTAGGCTAACCGGGCAAAAGCAACAGTCCAGCCGCCAACGGAGGCAACGACGTATCGCCGGTGACACCAGAGCTTGAAAGCCCATGGGAGGTAGCAGACAGGCCCAATGCTACCCAAGCTCCAGAGGGAGCCCGAGCAGGCGAAAGCACCCCCACGGATCCAGGAGCAGAGTGCCAGGCTAATGTCCTGGATCTCGCCAAAGCTGCAAGCTATAGCACGGGAGAATGCGCCCCAAACCCAGGCCGAGGCGGGCTAAGCCCGCCACAGGCAGGGCGGAGCACCCCCAGATGGGGGAACCTGCATGCAGAAGCTAGAGCACCGTCTGATAATAGCCGCGGAACACCCGGGAACTACACAAGGCTGAGAGGGCTTTTCCAACGCCAATGCCAGCGACAGTGGCCAGCCAAGGGTTGAAGCCGTTCAAGCTAGGCCCCCCCGCGGGGAGCCCTGGCAAAGAGCAGACTTGAGTAGACCCAAGAGAACGCAACCGAGACCTACAGCATCCCCGAGTGGATGCCCGAGAGCCCAGGCGGCGCGACATCCCCCCCCTCGAGGGAACAGGTCGCGGCGCCTAGGAGTTGAAAGTCAACACCAGGAAGGTGACAAACCACACCCGAGCAACAGCCCCCTAAGAGGAGACCAGATGCTGGGGTTAAGTAAGCCGGAAATCAACGCCACCAACGGCGATAAACGGCCACCCCACCCGGAATCAACGCCGGACGACGGCGGATAAACCGGCCACCATGCATCGCGCCCTACGGGAGAAGACGCGGCATAGAGGATTGAATGGTATGCAACCACCCAAGCCCATCACCTCCGAAAAGGGAGACGGCTATGAAAGGAGGAGTGCTCCACGCCCAAGAAGGCGGGGAGGGCATCCCCAAAGTCCCGAAGCCCGAGCTATACAACCCTGAGACTTATAGCGTCATAGGCTAAGCACGGGCACGCGCGCGCCTGCAAGAGCATGCTGCAGCCTGCCATGAGCCCCCACCCGTGGAGGCAAGCCCCTAAGGCTGCCCCACGAGGGCGCCGAAACGGAAGCACCCACGGGGTGTACCGTGACAAGCGGAACCGTCACGGGAACTAGCGCTGGCCGAACCGCACCATTAACCGCACACGGACCCCGCGTGAGCGGGGCCAACCCGGCGGAAGCGCTGCGGCGCCCCACCCCGCCCGTGAGGGCCTGGTGAACGCAAGCAGCACGAGCCAGATTAACCCACGGGGCTAGCCGCTGCCACTGGTGGTGCCGTAACGGCTGAACCGTACAGGAACTAGCGCCTGGAACGAACCACACCAGTAACCCCCGCGCACGTACCCCCCGCGTGAGCGGGACCACCTGGGAAGCTCCGCGCGCCCCACCTAGCCCGTGAAGGCCTGTGAAGCATGCAGCACGAGCCAGATTGACACCACGGGGCCCCCCCTAGCAGGCTAGCCCAACTGCGGTGAGCAGTTTGCATATCGACAACCGCACCCCGCAGCGCCCCGAAGCGGGGCGCCAAGGAAACCACCTCATGGCTTGACGAATCCAAGCCCCGGACCAACCACCCGGACAAAGCAGCGCGGTCGCAGAGTCCTATACTTCCTCAACACGAGCGCCAGGTTGTCGGTACTAGTGTATGGACCGGCCGCAAAACCCTGGCAAGCCCCATAGCCATCAGCACAACCGCTACCGGACGGGCTGCAACCGCCTAATCCCACAGGGAAAGGGCAAGAGCAGACCACGCGAGCCTGCACCGATAAAGCCACGAGCTAAATCAGGCGAGCGCAAGCGCCGGGCATCGTACTAGTCAGATAAAAGCCCCCCTGAAGGAGGCGTCCGACTAGCACGCTAGGAGCAACCGAGGCTGCTATAAACCGTAAATTTCCTGCAGGCGCCAAAATCCCCACTAGGGAAAAAAGGCAGAGCAGACCGCGCTGCCTGCCCGAGAATCCCTAGGCTAGAACCAGGCGCGGCCAGCGGCCTTAAAGCGGTAGAACGGGCGGAACTCCGAGGAGACACGCCCATAACACGCCCTGAAGTAGCCGAAGCTACACCACTTTAGGTGCTCCCAAGATCGGGCCTGCCTTGGAAGAACCTCGAACTGGAGCCCGAACACCACCCACCCCCCCCCCTTTCCCTTGCGAACATAAACAGGGAAACTGTGTTCAATTGCGAACCACCATGAAAACAGAAGGACCCGGCAAAGGAACAGCACCAAACGGAGCGACAGCGACCCATACCCGTACTGAAACCGCACGGAAAAAGAGGGTCCGGGCGGGCAGCGCAAAGACGCTGAAAAGTGGGTTGAAGCAGCCAAATGGGCGCGCGTGACGGAACGAAAACGAGCGATGAAAACAAAGCCGTGCCGCGGTAAGACCCGTCCCGCCAACGCGGAGACAAATATACCGTCGCGGTAACAAGTCACACACGGTAAAAGAATTGTTCCAAAGTCCAGTTTTCCATATTTTATTAAATACAACCAAGCATAAGAATAAAATAATAGACACACCAACTCACCCAATAATGAACTGTTTTATTGATAGTATGGCATCTACAAGAAACAGAAACAGGCTCACACAAAAAGCCATGACTCCAACAGCACGCACACTTGCGGCATGGCTTGCCTTTGTTTACCTATTTTACCCCCCGCTACAACCAACCAGATCAACATGACCGCAATCGGCGGTAAAAACGGATACACAATAAAGCTCTCCGACGGGTGTAAAAGTCGCCGTTTTATTCCGTCCAAATAGCGCGTTATAAATCCAGTATGAATCCCGTAATATATCCAGATAGTATTGTTATAGTAGTCGGAGTATCCCCGAGTGAATGACAACGTCCAGTACAAATATATCAGATATTTGCTGCTAACACAGAGCTGCGATGTACACACGCGTCCGTTTTGTATGGCGGCCAAAACGGAATTGAGAAATGGCGACAGGGTGTGACCTGGGGTCACTGGTCCGAGTCCATCTCTTTTTTTAGGGTTGTAAAAAGGTATTTTGGGCATTTTCCAACCTCTCGAATTGAAAATGCTCATGTTTCAGTCACATTGGTTAAAGGAAATCCAGTTCGTGTAATGAATTTTATAAAATTGGGATTTATGTCCTCTGAATCAGAAAACTAAAAAATTGGGCATTCTCCTCTGCCACTTAAACAATTAATTTACATCGATAAATTGCATTAAAGAGACACTGGTACCTTTGGAAAATAGTACAACCCTTCAGGTTTTTCAAATTGATTTTTTTTTTTTTCATTGTAGGGTTTAATTGAGAATCCCATTCCTAAAGATTGGGGAAGAGAAGGTTTGCAGATTTTTTCTAAGTTAGAAAGGTGCGAATACAATTTTGGGTCCAACCTCTGGGAAATGGTTGGGGGACTTGTAAAATAAAGGGTGGTAAAAATTAGTAAATGTGTTCTGTTCACCAATTATAAAAAAAAAAATTGTCCTCATTAAGGATTAAAAACAATTATAGTTGTCTGGTCCTGACCTTTAATTAAATTAAACAGGTACATTCCTATTAAGGGTTGAAGGTCATCCTGAGGGGTAAACCTTACCCATTGTTACCGATTTGTTGGAAACTGGTGTCAAATTGTTCGTCTTGGCCTAATTTTACAATGTTTTTGGCATTTGGGTTTTGCAATTATTGGGCATAATGTAACAAGGGATCTACATAGTCTAAGGGGTCACCACAATTTGAATGCAAATTGTATACATAGCTGTCCCCCAAAGAATTAAAATGCATTTTCTTCTGCTTCAGTAGGAGCAGAGCTAATTTGACAACCAGTGTCAACAAAAAGTCTGCAGCATGGATATTTTTTTTTGCCCCCGGTTGACCTTGAACCTTATCAGAGCTGTAGTCGTGTAACTAAAGGTCCGAACCTATACAAACTATACTCTTTAAAATCCTTAATATTGAAACAAGTTAAAAAAAAAAAGTGTAACATTTACACACAATTTGACTTGATTTCACATTTACCCCTGTACGAATTTTTACCGTTTTCCCCCCTTATTTTAACAAAGTTCCCCACATTTTCCCCAGAGGTTGGACCCAAAATTCTGATTTAGCCCCCGCAAACTATAGGAAAAACTCTTCAAAAAACCTTCTTCCCCAAACTTCTTAAGATGGGATTCTCATTTATACCCTACTACAATGTTGCAAAGCTTTTTCTGTACATTAGTCTCACCACTCGGAGTGCTTTTATTTCAGAAGATAAGGATCCTGGCTCCAACACAGACACCCCACCCAGAGATGATTCGCATGTATTCACCCTGTTTGATCTGGTCTGTTACCTTTTGTGGTTTTAATATCCAATGAAGTTACGAGTCCGGTGATTTCATGTAATAAACACCCATTTGTCGATTAAAGTTATGACAAACCAAAAGTTAGCCTAACAAATTACTGGATGTCTTTATTAACGTCTACTCTGTATGCTTTCCTTGGTCCTAGACTTATCTTTTGCGAGCAAATTGAAGACATTTCTATTTTGTTGAAAATGTGCCAGTGCCCCTTCTATCCACAAATAACATAATGGGATGTAAATCCGATTCATTCTGCAAAATAGGGAGATAAAACATAAATAAGGCTCAAATCAAAGAGGAGACCAGATCAGCCCAAACTTCAGGCATCACATTTCCCATTCACTGCTACCCCAGAACGCCGGTAGGCCACCGAATCACCTGAGGATATGGCAGAACAGCCGGCATCTGCGCCAGTAAAACCCTACGGGTTGAACAGTCTGCCTAGTGGCCGGGCGCATGCGAGCAGAGAGTGTCTCCCAGAGGAAAACCACCCAGCCAAACATGCCTGTCGCAACAACTGCAGTTGTAAGCCTTATTGGGAGCTCTCCAGTTCAGCGGGTGCCACTCAGGAAGCTCCCTGGACCGAAGCCCGAAAACCTACCCCCGCTCTTTCCTTGGCCTTCAGAATGAATGGATAAACCATGCTCGATGGTGGACTACTGCGAATCTGAGAGGCTACGACAGAAGGTCTGTGGCACTGTTTCCAGTGCTGAGCATTTCTGTGGTTTTAACACAGAGAGGATTCGGTCCCCATAACTGAAAGGGAAGTGGGGCAAGCGTGTGCAAAAAACGGCCATAGAGAGAACAAATTGGGGGAGGGAAAGGAATGTGACCGAAAGGTAAAAAGAGAAGCTAAGATTGGCTGGCTGAAAAAGAAACATGGCCAGTAGAAGGTAATAAGGATGCGAATACCCACATGGGGTGACATTAGGCCAGATGGATGGCATAAATGCACCAAAAAGAAACATGCAATCAGGCAAAAAAGGAGCTAAAACAATAAAATATTCAGCCAAATAATTTGGGGAGTTCCCGTCAACCTGACCCATCTGACAGCTTTTTTCTGACACAACATTATGAATTCCGGAACCCTTCACAGAATAAAGCACAGATTTATTCTGTTAAGGTAGTATGTCAGAAAAAAGTAAGTCAGATGGGTCAGGTTAAGAGAAGATTTCAGTACCTTCCCACAATTCATTGCTTCCAATGGAGGTTTTTGTACAGGTCTGAGTGACTCGTTAGTGACTGAAACGTGGCTAAATTGACGTTACTGATCACAAACTTGCATTTTTAAGAGTGTTTCATCCCTAACGATTCACATGACTACCTGTACAAAAACTGCCAATGGAAGCAATGCATTGTGGGAAGCTACTGATATCTTCTCTTGGTCAGGTTATGCAAACTCCCAATAATTTTGCTTGCTTACTGGTCAAGTTGAAAAGAGTCCACTCCTTGGGCCAGAAGGGATCAGGTAGTGGGCTCACAAATAATGTAATGCCTTGAGACTCACCTGCTCTGACATATTCTTTCATCCTTCTTCATCTTCCTCTGACTGTGAGATGGTTACAACACCTCCTCCTGTTGAGTGCTTCTAGAAGACGCTGATTCTCCTCCTTCAATTCACGAATCAGTTTCTCAGTTGGATCCTCATTCACAACGGCCTGGGTTTTGATCTGTTTGGCTCTGTCAGCTTTATATTCCAACAAATCAAAAGTTACCGAGGTGTGTGGGTTGGATATCTGAGTGCTTTTTTCTTACATTTACAGTCTCAGTTATATACTCCCAGAATTAATCAATCTCATAATTTTGGGTGGGGTATTCCTAACATTTTTACATGAATGAGTATACATACTATCAGGTTCAAATCAAAATGGCAAACCATCAACCATATAAACTAGCAGGTACCAATGCTCTTGCCCATGAAAGCTAGACAAATGAATTCATCGGCTAAAACTTGTATCACAAATCCCATTGTTGTACATTGTTTAACTTGCATTTCAATGCACTGTCAATGGTATCAAATGAAAATATTAGGTAAAGTTTTTGTCACTATGCACGCCCTTTAACCCAAAGTTCGTGACAAATGCTTAACATGGAATTTCAATAAGCAATTCAACCGACGTATCGTGCCATTTGTTTCACAAATTATAGAATTAGTAGTTAGGTTTTAGAGTTAAGCTAAAGGTTGATATTATGTCTGAAGCTAGCAAAATACCGGCAACATTTAACAATATTGGACTAAAGTGCCGTAATCCACACCAAAGTTAAAAAAAGTGCTTAACACTTTAATGCATGTTCAGCATTCAGCCAGAGTGTCTAGATATTCTTACATATGACAGTTAATACCATAATCCAAGGTTGTATGTTGCATAACCCTATTCCTTTGTAAACTGCAGCTAACAATGATTTTGCGAGACTAGCAAATCCCTGGATCGTCCGACCAATCTATAAATCCTTATAAGTTGCAGTGGCTTTTCAAAGGTATTACACATGCCAGTCTTATGCAACACACAACATTAGATATGTGTTATTATCTGCCAGCCCAGCCCCAAAAGCCCAAAAGAGAGACAACTTTAAGAAATATACTTTGTTCCCTGTCTGGGTCAGATGTGACCTATTTGGTGATAAAGGTGTTAAAACAGTAGAAACATCCAAGTTGAGATAGAAGCAGCCTACCATATCTGAGGGTTGAGAGTGTCTCATCATAGTTGATATCAGCTGGGCTCAGTGCGGCAATCATAACAGTCTTACTATACCACCCAAAGCATTCTTTAACAGCTTGGTCAACACAGAGTCACGGAATGGAACTAAATAAATAGTGGGAAAAGATTTTAAGAACTGTGACAAACAATGCAACACATTTAAATAGTGTATAGGGGAAAAATTAATGCAAAATACTATGACATTAATTTTGGAATACAATCAGTTAACAGTGCATCTAATGGATGACTAAAGTGGATAAGTCCAAATTGTGACCATTTTCTCAAAATTGACTACCATATATGGTATAGTTAAACTACAAGACCTTTTCAAAGCCATGCCATTTTCCAGGAGCACTGAAACAGAGCTGATGGAAAAGGTCTCAAAAAACACTTATAGTGTTCTAGCAAGTTCTGATAACTTTCACAGTGAAAGGTTGTCAATATTTGTTTGTTATAAAACTTTTTAAAATGAAAATAAACACTTGCACAAAGTAGAACATGTATACAAATCATGTTAAATATATTTCAAGGAGTACAAGGCGAACTCGGATTTACGCGATACGTAAAATATGTCCCCGCCGAATGTTGCGATCACTAACACATGATAAATGAAACTACAATGTTATGTCTACAATATCAACCCCAACCGTCCCCCAAAAAAAAAAAAAAAAAAAAAAAAAAAAAAAAAAAAAAAAAAAAAAAAAAAAAAAAGCATATCCCATGTACCGTTTCAGCAATACAGCAAAAAGATGTATGGCACAGTGGTCTTTCACATAGCAAAGGAATTTTGTATATCCAATGTACCGTTTCAGCAACACAGCAATTATGCATATTTAATTAGCTCATTTGCATACCTGAGCCACATATATCGCACACTTTCAAATAGCAAAGAAGATGTGCACCATGATATGCTTTCATGCAGTAAAGAAATTTTGTGTATCCGATGCACTGTTTCCAAAATATAGCGATTACGCCGATTTGTGCATATTAATTAGCTCATTTGCATATGTAATTTGCCCGAAATACGCCCAAAATCCAATCAGGTCGAGAACTCTTCAACCCGCTTCCTTCCACCAAGTTACATCATTATACGCCTTACAGAACTCTAGATAACTTGTATACAAGCCTTGCGAGAAAATTTTCTTAAATTATGCAAATTAGATACTTAATTAGCATATTTTACACCCAAAATCGAATCAGGTCGAGAACTCATCAACCCGCTTCTTTCCACCACGTTACATCATCGTAGCCCTTACGGAACTCCAGATAAATCGTACACAATATGGCCAAATGTTGACATTTCTGTGCAGTATTGACCTTTTTCTCCCCTACCCCCTGACAGACCCAGGGGAGGACCCTGGGGGAATGAATTACATGGTTAGTAGGGGGGTTTTCCCTCCTACAATATACCCAAATTTGGCTACTCTAGCTCATCCAGAAAAAAAAGATATGCCCAAATGTTCCAGGGTTAACATTTTTGTCACGGACATACGGACATACATACGGACGGACACACGGACAGAGCCCATTTTATAGTCCCCTCCTGAACTTCGTTCGGCGGGGACAAAAATTGGTTTCTAAACTGCCTGCCTATCTTAGGAATAAAATAAAATGACAGTGTACCGAAAGCCTTGCACCAGGAAAACATACACGCAATCTATACATGCACACACTTATGCATACATGCATGCATGGGCACATACACCAAAAAAGATTTGGTCATGCAAAAAATAATATGAATGCAATACTGGTACCATTGTCTATTCACTGCAAATGGTAAAGATTATTATGTCAGATGATACACATTTAAAGGTGCAACGAGAGATTTTGAGGCACCCAACTATTGTGTCATAATAGTAATTTCATATAGATTAGACACTCAATATATTTCTTCCCTTGTATTTGCCTAAAGAAGTGTCTTAAAAGAGAGAAAAATTGCGATTTTGATTTGTTTATATTTCAATATAAAGCCACTAGGGCTGAATTCTTATTTGCTCCTAGATACGAAAATAGAAATTTAACAATTTTTGTACCAGATAATCATTTCTCAGCTTAATCCTTTCAGATGGGGATATTTTGCTGCAAAGCTTCACATCAGGGCAAAAATCAGTACTTTTTATTTTTAGGGACACCTGATATATGAAATCTCTCGTTGCACCTTTAACCAACAAAAAAAAAAGGAATAAGGAGAGAAAACCTCTTACCTTTGACCTTCTTTCCACCAGCTTTATCAGCGAGAGCTGCTATACAGTTACCCAGTGTAGACAGGACTGGTTGATGCCAATTCCTTCTTTTAACCTTTGACCCGTGGCACCAGTTGAATCAGCACGTTCACTGTAAACAAAGCAAACAACCAATTTTGAAAGTCTTTCCTCTTAACAAAAATTAACTGGAAAATGGCACTAAATTTTCCCAGCTGAGAGAGAGAGCAACAGCAGAAATATTTGGGGGAGGAGATCAAAGGCTTAAAAGAAATAACAGCACATTTTTTGAAGAGTGCCCCCGATTTTCAAAATTTGTTATTATTGCACAGTTATGTTGGTAATTGTCTAGGAAACTACACTTGCGAACGAGAATGCTAAAAAATGCGTATTTATCATAATATAAGCGATTTTGTAATTAGAATTGGGATCCCAGATTGTACTTAATGACAGAGCTGGAAATGCTAAGTTTATGACCGTCCATGATGAAATAGTGCCACCTCATCAAAATGACCCTCTAACTTGACTTGCCTGAACCAATAAAACTAATGGATGAGCGTAGATATGCATACATGGCGCTATTCTCGGCTATTTCATATTGGAAGGCCGTTTCCAGCAGCCGTTGTATTATTATCGGAGATCTCCGATATTAATTATTCTAATTACAAAATTCCTTCGTTTGCGACACATAGACATATTCAAGCTTAACCATTCACAGGTATAGTTTACTAGCTAGTTACCAATGCAACCGTGTAAAAATCTCCACATTTTGAACAAATTGGGGGTGCTCTTAAAAAAAAAAGTGCTATTAATGCTTTAAAGGAATTCTACGGCATGAAACAATATTTAGACACAAAATACACATTGCGTCCAGTCATTTTCTAATATTTGAAAACGATTTTTGTTTAAGTGTCAGTTCTGTGCTATTTCTAGAACAAAACTAGTAAAAATCTACTTTAAAGCTTTTTTTCTTTTTGATCAATAGCAATGGGTATGAAACTCAAAAGAAGCATCCTTTCAATATTTGCCAAAAAGCATGCCAGGTAGAAAATGGATAAGACTGTGATGTCATCATACCAACAAAGCACATCCAATTTTAATAAGCAATGACTGTCTTACCTGCCAGCTAAATCCACCAGGTTACATATGGCAGTCTTGGCCATCTCCTGACCAGCATCATTTATAGACTTCTGTGTGAACTGAATGCTGACAATGGTATGTGCTCGACTGCTGGTGGCGTTCATCTGGGTCGCTGCTACTGTACGATTGCGAGTGCCTTCTTCTGTGCGATCTTCTATTTCTTGGTAGCTCTGAACTGGGACACAGCTGAGCTGGTCAACTGAAATTAATTATGATAGATGTAAAAGATAAAGAGGGATGCATGGATTGGCTTGACATGTATAGTGTACAAATATTAAAGGTCTATGGCCCGATCGCTAATAGCCTCGTCCCCAGAAGCCCCAGATTTTACCAGAAGTAGCCAACATTTTGGTATCAGAAGAAAGCTACTATTTTTCTCATTTACCCTGTGAAATCTTAGAGCCAAATGGTGTTTGGTTTGGAAGTTATGAGCAAAAATGTGCCCCATTTTGGTTGACCAATATTAATTTTACACAGTACTCAATGGGGCTTACAAAATCACGTTTTTAGCTCTCGCATCAAAACGGATTGAAATATTGACCCGAAATTTTACAGATGGGGTTTTGGAGTGAAGGCCAATCTATCAAGATGAAAATTTCATATCCTTAATTCGGGCCCTCCCGCTTTAATGGGCTAGTTGCTCAATTCCTTGTTTCCCTTGAATCATAATTGTCATTTTGATGGAGTAAGCATTACTTTTACATTGTAGTGGTTTGAATGAAGTGAGCCATGGGTATTAGGTCTGAGTTTGGATAAGACCTCAAATATTTACCAATATAAAAAAACACTCTGTTGTCTTACCATAGAAACCTTTCTTAGGATGCTCTCTTACACGCAGTCCCTTCTTGCCTTTGGCTGATGAGGGATTTAGTAAATCCCTCACAGCCTCATTGTAGATCTCCAGCATACTAAATGACACCTCAAATTCTGTCTTAGACCCTGCCTCCTTTTCTTTGTTAACACCGACAAAGAGCTGATCACAGAAGATGGGCACAATACCTGTAAGAATATGGAGAAAAATTGCTATATTGAAAATGGAATATTTGAGATTGAGAAATGGAAATGAATATCATGGAGGTACTATTTATTTGCATTGTTGAATTAACATTTGCACTGGTAACCAAGCATGGGAGTAACCAGTCATTTGGGATAGCCAACCCACCTTTATTGACTCCATAGCCCACCATAGAATAGGACTTTCCTGAACCTGTCTGTCCATAAGCAAACAAACATGAGTTGTAGCCAGCCCAAGCATTGTCCAGCACCCCCTGGCCAAGATCCTTGAAGACTGTGGGCTGTCAATTTCCAATAAACAAAACAATATTAGTACATGATATAACTTCCATATAAAAATACACATTTTTTTGGTTTATTATATGGTATTGATCAAAATCTATGCATTAACATTTTATAAATATGACCAATATAATATTACCTTCCTATTATTAGTAAAATACATATCCCTTGATTAAATTCTGACTTCTCTATTTCAACATTTGATCACGTGATGAGAAAAAGGTTAACACTGAAAATTATACAAGATGAAATATTGATGTTTTATAGAAAGAAAATGGGAACTATATGAACTATAGGATTAAAAATGGTCAATAATACATCATGCTATTTCGTTTTGGCTCTGGTATGAAGGAAGCTACAGGTTAGGACACGGGAGTACAAACTATATAGAAAGTTATACAGGATTACATATTGATGTTCCTTAGTTAGAAATGGTTGTACATGAGCTACAGGATATGATGGGAACTCTGGGAACTTGAGTTATTAAAAATGTTAAGAATTAATACAGAATGTTGTGACTCCGGGGTTGTCGCAACTCACTATGTGTGTGTATTTCACTGGTGTGGTTGCATCACCGTAGTGTATCACTTAGATCTTCAGTGATTGCTTTCATTTCAGTGATCACTCCCATTCACTCAGCCAGCGGGAGCCCATGCGATTCAAATGCAATAGCTTATTAGGTAAATTTGAAACACATACACTGCCTCTGTGGAAAATTTAAGCAAAATCTTTCACAGCAGTTATATGGATTTCAAATCCACATACTTTTAATCATTTGCATAAACAAAAAAAAAATAAACAACTAAATGTACATACCTGATCAGCATATTTTGACTCTGTGGCAACCAATGCACCATCAGCTTCCTCCTTGAAGCCATCATGAGACCAGTAACTGTAGTCAAAAGTGAACTCTTTGGGTGCTTCTTTTGGAGCTGATGGGTCAGTGATGTAGGTTGTTGTACCTTTCATTGCTATGATGAGCTGTGCACTGCGGGCCTTCTCACGGGAATTGTGTGAACTAGTTAAGGACTAAATCTCAAGGTCTAATAATGGAACTTTTCAATTGCTTTACTTGAAGATAGACAGTACCATAATTCTACTTTATTTTTACCACCATTTCATTTAAATTTCACCCATGCAAGACTGTTTTTCATTCCTTATTTATTGTTTCATTTCAATTTGATCAGGTTCACCTTTTAATTTACCTATTTGGTTGTTGAGTGCCATAGCCATCCCCTCCATTGCTTAGTGTAAAACGTGAAAACGAAGTGAAAGCACAGTGAATCGCAGCTGTAATCACGAGACAAGCTGCAGCACTCAAAACATGCATTTTATTCGTGAGGCTGCCGAATTTTACTAAGCTTCGCTTTCACTCTCGCATTTTACACTAAGCCCATCCATCCGTACATACATCCAGCAGGACAGCTGAACACACAAAGTAGTCCTTCCATCACAGCTGGTGGCCCACAAAAAGAAGGAAGTTTCCATAACCTGACCCATCTGACACACTTTTCACGGAACTCTTCACAGAATAAAGCACAGGCTTGTTTCCAAATTCATAAGTGTGTCAGAAAAAAAGTGTGTCAGATGGGTCAGGTTACGGAAACTCCCCACAAAGAACCCTTACAGTGGAGTTGACTCCAGAGAAAGGAATAATATGTTAAAAGTATCTTAGTCTTTCTCTTCTCTTTTCCTTTTTAAAGGTTTATATGTTTTTGTAGCAAATCACAATTTTCTTGATTTTATGTGCATTTGTTCAGAAATTTTTGAATATTATTTTATTGGACTAGTGTACTATCAACAATTAAAAACCCACATTATCACACACTGACATATTCTGCCTTTCATTAGAGTATGCACATTCCGTTGCTGCCACCTAACTGGGTTGGTATATTTTGTGACCCCAGTTTGGTATATTTTGAGACCCCACTTTGCCTGACCCGACTCAGAATTCAGCAGCCTTTATTGAATAAAGTGCATGTGATACTGTACTTTATTCTGTAAAGGCTGCTGAATTTTGAGTCGGGTCAGGCAAAATGGGGTCATAAAAAGGAACCAACCTGTACTTTATTCTGTAAAGGCTGCTGAATTTTGAGTAAGGTCAGGCAAAGTGGGGTCACAAAATGTACCAACCCCACCTAACTGCACCAGCTTGCTCAAACAATGAACATGAAATCTACAGCCATCGAGTCACTGAACCGATCCAATGTGACTTTCCACTCAGTTTGTTGTACCACGTCAAATCTTTAATCATCTTCTCTGGTGTAATGCTTTTTAATTTGCTTATTTTTCCATGGGCCTGGTCCATGGATGACTGTAGCCTGTACTAGAATGAACATGGATTTGATCCATGTAGACCAGACCTGGCCAGGGCTACTGAATAAAAGGAATTTCTAACGTGATGAACACTCTCATATGGGTGTTTTCGCATCACAGTCATCTAGATAGGCAAAACTCCAAAATCGCGATCTTTGCCTGCCCCTGACTCATTTACTAATCTAAAGAGGTTTAGAGTAGACCTACTTGTTCATTGTTTTGTATTTCTTTTTCAGTTCAAGTAAAAAAATAAATGTGTTTCATGTTCCCGATTTGAAGATTCTTCAAAGTTTTTTTTTTTGACAAACTTTTAGTAATAATTTGCTCTGGAAAAAAAAGAAACGTACCGAGTTGCTCATTTGGCAAATAAAGCAAAAATGTTGAAATATGTTAAGAAGGAAAAATGGGGGAGAAGGAAAAATATACGACCAACGTGGGGCTCGAACCCACAACCCTTGGATTAAAAATCCCATGCTCTACCGACTGAGCTAGCCGGGATTACGTCAGTTCGGTGTTACACTGATATATAAGCATAAAAAAATCTTATGGTCGTCTATTTTTGTCTCTCTCTGCAATTTATTCTATTGAATATAACTAGCACTAGAAATTCTATTTCACTTTATAAGTTTTAATATACATACATTTATCTTTGAAAGTAATATTTACAATCAATTTCCGGTAGTTGCAAGATTTTCCGTGATTTGACGTGCTGGGAATTTTGCAAGAAGTTCTGAGACTTGACTTGTCATGCGTAAAGCGGTTCCAATTTTGGCCGCACGACTGTCTGCCGATAGACAACTTTCATTGGCAAATAATTTTTTGTGGAAATCATTTGCCTTTGTGTCTCACAACTGAATTTATCTTTAAAAAATAGCATGAACCTTGCCGTATTGGCCGTGGAAAATCCCCAATTAAGCGACATCATCGATTCGGCGACATCGCCGATTGATTGCTTGTATGTCTTCCAAGTTCCATGGGTGACAGAGGAACCCATGTCCATGGTAGCCAACTATTAAAAAAAAAAATCCTCAAGCTTGATATTATGAAAAGCAGACAGGTCATCATAAAGAAAATCATTAATCTGGTTAGAATGTTCTTGACTGAAGTCAAAATGCATTCCCGAAAAAAATGTCCATTTTAAATAGAAGAAATTCACATGATCATACCATAGGAACCTTCCATGGTACATCGTGTGCGTAAAATGAACATGGGATTGTGGGATCAGTGTGTATGAATTTATTGTGAAGTGGAAATTTCTGCCCAACACGTCGGGCACACTCCAAGTCAGCATATAAACCTACACTAAATACGTAAAGTAATCCCTCATTGTTTCAACCTCAATAATTAGTAAGTACTTTAATATGAAATATGAAAAATCATAATTCAATTTATTAAAAAAAAACAATATAATTCTACTTAATTATCTTATTTTTCAACTAACGAATCGGGGTGAAAGTCTTTTCAATACAATGAAGCAGCGTCGTCGCGTCGCATGTTGGCGCTAACCCTGGTGGTCCATTTGGCTGTCCCTTGATCCCGCGATAATTATTGCCTGCTGAGCCCCAACGATGCATATCTCACGCACCTGACCACGACCACGAGGGGTTGGCACTACTTGCACAAGGACGCACAGTGTGTGATGCTCTCTAACGTACGTAACAACATTTACTCAGTTTTAAATTGCTTTAACGTGTTTAAAAACAACTAGATTTGTTCTAAAATAGTTATCAACACCACAACTGGAGTCTTAAGTATTCTAGCGGCGCGGCATCAATGAGATGTTGGCGATGTGACGGCTCAATTTTAAAAACTCAAAGGCACTTACCGCACATGCCCGCCGCCATGCCGGGGCGTCGTGCGGTTGATCTTTCTGTTGTAGTATCAGTAAAATTCGCATCAGATTGTAAATGTGACACAAACACTCATTTCTTATATGAAGCTGACATGCTATAAAAGTTGTGACAGGCCATTTTATCGTTATTCTTGTTATAATATTCAAATATGTGACTTAACATATGTGTGAAATATGTGAAATAATGATACTCGTTGCTATCTAGTTTGGGTTTATTGCGAATTGATCTCTCCTCTCTCTCTCAGTCCTCTCTCTCCCTCTGTCTATAGATTCAGAATAATTTGATAACATTTATTATATATCGGGACTGTCATCTCATCTCTCTATGACCATCTCTGCCCCCTCTCTCATATCCCTCAACGTTACCCCCTCCCAGAAGTTACGCTCATCCATCACCCAAAGATCCTTACAAAATACATTTCCCCCAGCTGTCGCCCGTTCGAGTTCTTCCTGCTTTTTATTTCCTTCTCTGCTTTTTGTCAGGTTTGTTTAGTTTACTATTCCCTTTTCTTGTATTTTTCCCTCGTCTGACTCCCTCATCCGCTCTCTTCGCCCCTTACGCTAGGCCTATATGTTTCTTATCCCCCTCTCTCTCTCTCCACCTCCCCCCTGTTCTCTCTTTCAGTGACATCTCTCCCCGGACTTCCCCTCTAAATCTTTCTACTATTTCCCTCAACATTTCCCTCTAACAAAGTCGTTTTCAAAATATAATATTTTTGAAGAGGTGGTCGAGAGAGAAGTGGGACAAAACGTAATTTGTAGCGGGGGAAATGTTGATATATATATTATATATATATATTATTTATCTCGTCTCTCTTTCTCTTTCTCTTTCTCTCTCTCTCGCTCTCTCTCTCTCTCTACTCTCTCTCTCTCTCTCTCTTCTATCCCCCTACTACGCACCTTTGGCGACCCTTTTTTTTGTTCTGTCCTCCACTGACTCCCGTTCGGGCGCCCTTTACTGTCTCCCTCACGTTCCTTTCGATTGCGGTTTCCGTCCGTCCAAAGGCTCTGACTCTTAATTTATTATGCCACAGGCAGGGTAATCCCTCAGCCTCACAAAGGGAGAAGGAAAGGAAGGAAGGGAAAGAACTAGAACAGCGCATTATAAGCGAATGAATTAGGTAACGGCCTCCCGAATAGACCAGTTCAGTTGGGGAGAAATAGATATATATATATAAGTATATATATATATATATATATAACCCGATAAGCGAGCGCACCGGTGGGAGACACTGATCTTTGTACATTTACGAATGAAACGTGAGGGAGACATGTACGGTCTCCCGAACGGTTCCTTTAGATTGAGGTTTTTTCCGTAAAAAGATATGATAGTTATTTATGCAAATGAGTGTAATCCACTAAATAACAAAGGATATGAATATTAATTAATTTAAATAACTATAATAGCTCATTATAACTAATGAATTATTCAACTGGTCGTCCCAATAAATTAACACCATTTGTAATTTAGGATATATGATATATAATATATATATAATAATATATATCTATCTATCTCTCTATAAATAGATATATATATATATATATATATAATATATATCTATATATATTTATATAGGTTGCAAGAAATATGCAAAAAAGCATCGGATGTTGCATTCCAACAGTTTATTTTTGAAGCTTTCGGCTAAAAAGCATTCATCAGCAAAAACTACAACAGAAACAGAAAGAGAGAACAATGGAAAAAATATATATAAAACGTATACCGGTGTTCCCTTGCGTTTTTTTTTTTAAGAATATGCAATATGTCCGTTCACCTATTTTTCCTGTCTGCGTTGGTTTGCCAAAGGCGTTTCCTTGTTCTGGTATCCAGACTAGTGTTTTCGTACACATTGTTTCCGTTGTTATGTGTGCGTGATACCATAATTGTCCCCACATTTAGAATGATAGCGGTGTTGCGCACCCACCTTCTTGAAATCCTTCATCATTGTGTATGATCATTCTGTATAAGTATACACGCTTCCTTTGTAGTTGCGATTTATCGTTATAAATAACAATAGAAGTGTATTATATTTAATGCAAATGAACTGCAAATTTATTCAAATTTTGAGATTTTGTCATACGGACTGTCTCTCTAAGAAGATTTTTTTATAGACAGCCCATAGTACAAAAAATCTCAATTAAAAGACGCTATGAATAGTAAAACCTTCCCCTAACGTCGATATTAGCGAAATATTTATATATATATTTGTATATATTTATATATATAATATTTCTATTATCTGATAATAATCACCACATATATATTTGTGTATAATAGCTCCATCAAATTAATGAGATATATAAAAAATAAAAAAATACAATAAATATAGGCCTACATCAATATCACGTGGATTGCGCGCGTATTTGCATGCCATGCTTACTTCATGCAATTTCCACACCAGCTGCTGGGGTTTGTACAAGCATTTAGGCCTGTTGTGCATGAGTTTCACTCGTGCCTACCAATCACAAAACAAACCCGCAGTATTGCGTATGTTTTATTAATACCGTTACAAACACGATTTAATTGATCTTCCAGAACTACTTTCATTAGCATTATGTAAAGAGGGTTTTAACAGAAACAGTAAAGGAAAACTCATGTTGTTTAAACAAAGTAACACCTCTATAAAGTTCAGCTGTACCTCCATATTTGGCTGCTCTGTTTGAATTGCTGTGGTTACGAAGGTTCATTACTAAGTTATGATAAGAACAGTAAAACATCGGGTAACGGTCTATTATATATGACACTGGCAAAGAGGTCATTTTTGGACTCGTAAATCAGTCATGCGGGCGGGACGAACCATTTGCTGGTGGTGTTGTCTTTCACATTTGGCCCTTCAAGTGGGCTAAAGGTACTAAAAACGATAAGAACCTAGTGCCAGGGACTACACATCTTGCCGACATCTTGGACGCTGTATCGAATTCGTCGATCCAAGCTCAACTTCACTATACATAAGTCGTTATCTAAAAAATACGGCCGAGTTTGCACCATCAACAAGCCTGCGGGGAATCAAGAAATTCAAAGATTATCTGCATGGGATTATAGTAAGTATTTGTGTTTGGTTAGCCTATACGAAAAAGTCACACTCACAGAAGACAATGGGGGACAATGGTCCAGCAAATCCAAAATGGACACTATTTGCGCATACCGAATGTCGGTCTCAAGGGAGCATACACCCCAACGTCTAAATTTGTCGAGGTGGCTAACTCTAGTCCAATAATTGTAACTTATGCTCATCTTTAAATGTGGACATAATCTTTGGTGCATAGATAGTCTATGATAACAGCAGCCATAAGGTTTATCGGAGATAGCAAAATATCAACTGAGGGCGCTCTGCCGCAATGCATGATGGGAACGAAAAAGGGGCAAACAAAACTGGATTCCCGATGTAACGTAAACAACGTGTACTTGTCTATTGGCAATGGGAACCAAAAATATCAAACTTTGGAGTGGTATTTTAAAAACAAAAAAAAAAATTTTCCCCCCGCAAAAAGATTAAAATCTGATATTTATATATATTCCACCTTTATCTGTGAAAGTACCGAGATACAAATAACGGCGACTGTTTGGGTGGCATTAATTTGAGTTGACATGATTGTGATCTGCCCTGGCCCTGCTGCTTGTGCAGCTACAGTCCCGTCCCTTGGTCCGTCCTGTCTTGGTATTATTAAATCACACAGTTTTAAATATTTCAACCAAATAGGACACTTTTAATTGTAAAACAGAAAGTGCACACCTTCGCGGCCGGCCGATATCCGTCGGCTACCACTGCTTGAAAAGTGGTAATCCAATCGTCAAGGTACACTTTTTGAAAACTTGGACAGTAACAAACTTTAAACATTTGTCTAAACCTTTGATGTAGGCACAAAAAAAAAAAAATACTAGCATTATGGTTTAATCGAAATTACATTATGAAAATGCAGGAAGGTGATTATAAAATCTAACAGTTTTTCCTGTGGTGCGCTCACTATGTGTGAGGCCGTGATTCAAGCGGCACTCGATGACCAAGTTTGGCCGCGTGTCCGTGTATCTCAGATGCGTTGTTCCACACGAAAAGGTCCTCTTTTCTGAACTAAATTTAATAATGAAACTCATATCAATTGTAAAAATTGCTAATCATACTGGGGGATTAATATTCGGCTGCTTCAATATACAGCAATGATGAAATTTGTAATGTTTAATTAAACTAACTGGGACGGGGAATTCGGAGTTACAGTTAGTCCACTCCATTTTCGGCTGCATCTTTCAGATAACAGCTGCATGTGACGAAAGGTTAATGTTCTGGTTATTTTTGTGAGGGATAATTGTCGTACCTTATCATAAAAACAAAGATTACTTATAATCATTCATGGACAACAACCTGGTAGTACATTTATCATCATTAACTTAAACATAAGTGAAACAACCGCAATAATGGTTGTTGGGTCTACTCGGTTCCGTGATGCCGCATGACAGTGCTGGAAACAAATCATGATCATCGACGTGTGTGTGCGTTGCCCTTTTTCGGCCCCCACGACTTTGCGGTTTCTATCTACGAATAACCTTATAAAAAAGGTAGACATCTAGCTATACACGGAGCATTCTAAATTCTGGGCATGTCAGACGAGTCATTATCATCTTTTGCATAGTTTCACCTTTACGAATCACCCTCATTTCTAGTATGAGCATTACATAAGTCAAATGTGTAGCACGAATCACGACAAGAATATCTCCAAAATACAGACTTTATATTATTTTCATCGAAGAAACCGATAAAATAACAAGTACAAGTAGTGCATGATAAATACTGCGGACATTAACATAGGGTTTAGTTTCTTAGTGTAATTGAACTTCCGACTGTCAGCACGTTGCGTCGACAGTCCATCTTATACAGATCTTGATGTGATAACGGCTTTCCAATGCATTATTGGCCTTTACTTCGTGCCGACGATCAATGTCAAAAAACGACGTAAAGGTTCCCTGTACTATATCTAGTCATGATCATCGGGACTAAGCCCTAGTAACCACGGAGTCAAAAACGGAAAATTTCGGGCATGCAACGATTCATTATCAATCTTTTGCCATTTCACATTTTACGAATCACCCTCATTTCTAGTATGACGACATTACATAAGTCAAATCGTGTAGCACGAATCCCGACAAGAATACCTCCAAAATACCGACTTTTTAATTTTTGAAATTTGCGGAAGAGCTTCAAAGTGAAGGATAAGTCTGTAATAATTTCTCATAAGTTACCTTTTCCAGCTGTAGAATTGACAGAACAGGAAGAAAACTGCGTGTTCCAATATTGACGGTTTCTCCATTCAAGGACGTGTTGTGAGTAAGTGTCCGTTCGGACAGTAATGACTAAAATTTCTGATTTGTGGCGCTTATTATGTTGCCCTTTCTGGTCTTATCACTTGCGGGTAGGTTAGGATACCTGTACTGTTACATCCATGCAAAAATCTGATTTTGCTGATTTTTCGATGTCCGTTTAGCAAATCACTGATAGTGTCTTAATATTTATGTTCATCGAAAAACAGAATGCAGAGATAATAACACGTACAGTAAGGTGCAGATAAATACTGCTGGCCATTAGGTTATTTTTCTTAGTGTAATTGACTTCCGACACAGCACTGCTTCGACAAGTCCATACTAATCTGCTTGATTGTTACGGCTTTTCAATGCATATATTGGGCCTTTACGTCGTGCCGACGACCACTGTCAAAAAACGAATTAAAGGTTCCCTGTACTAGGACTAGCCACTCACAATGAAAAACACTCACTGCACTGCTGCACATCTTCAACATGCGCATGATGTCTCCCGCTGTGACTCAACCTTGAAACAACCAAGGATATGAATGGCCTCACACCACGGCTACTCTCACGCCATTCTCCGACATGTTGTTGTTCTACAATTCCTCCTGCTCCTTAATAGTTTACAGCTGTTTTCACTGGCTTTCAGAGCTGTTCAAAAGTCTAAACACATTATGAAATGCAATTGTCCATACTTGACAAGACCGATTTCGCCATTTCGCCATTATTGATTGATGCACTTGGCATATTGATGGTTGAGAGTTTGATAGAAAAACAAAAAATTTCCTCAATTAACACATGAACAATAACAAACAAAAATTTACTTTACAATCCCTATTTTAATCTTCGTTAACTGGAATGTATAAAGAACCATTTGAGCGAATTCATAACAATTAATCAAATACCACTTTGCTAAAATAGAGAATTACCTTGACCCTAAATTGGTTTGTTATTTTCGACGGAAAGAAAAACGCGTGTGAAGGTGGTAATTGTCAGGAACAACAAAAAGTCGAAATTTACAGTCGCTATGGACACATGTTGACACGAACTTGTGTGTACTGAACTGCAAAATTGGTCATATAATATGAAAGTGGCATGTGGTGTTTTGACCTGTATTTTTTTTTCTGTTCATATGTTTTTTATTAATAACAATCAACAACAAAATCGATAAAAATCACTCAAAATCACACAAACAAAAAGTGATTAAAAAAACAGCAGCAGCAAAGGCTATTACACACGTCCAGTCATGCCGGGAGGCCCTACACGTACATTATCAGTGATGATGATTAAAATTACAAGTCAAAATTCCACTTTTTAAAGTGGGCAGGCAATTTCCCGGGGCAATTTCCCTTTCAGTTTTAGCAATAAGTAATCAGTGTCGTCTCTAAGTTTTAATCTAGGTTTTAAAGTGTCTGGAATTTGCATGTATAAATGTAAATTTAGTACACAAAAAGAGTATGTTACCACAGAATTAATAGGAACTACCAAAAAATTTTTATCAAGTTATCTAAATCACAATTGATACAGTTTTAAAACAAAACCTCAAAATGTTCTGAACTCTGCCAGAGTTGGATTACTAACTCACATATCACAAGAACATAATATGATGTTTCAGGTGTTTTATGACAAAAAGAGCATTCAGCGGGAATCAGTCTTTTAATCTTTAATAATACACTCTAAATGCAAATAGCTTTAATTATTAATGAAAAAAATCTTGAAATAAATAAAAAGAAATAAAAAGAGGCATAGGGGGGGAACGATATTCAATGGTACATTTAAGATTCCTGATATGAATTTCCTCCCACTCACTGTCATCCAGATTGGATTAATTAAGATATTATTTCCAAAATGAAATAGCCTTATCAGGGGAGCACTTATCTAAAAGAATGTTGTAAGTGTATTTGTGAATTCTTTGAGCACTGGCAGTTGAAATCAATTGTAACAATAATTTAATAATACCAAAATCTTGAATACCTGGTGAATCAATCCAGTTTGGTGGACGTCGGTTTCACACCCCCCCCCCAGAAAATTATATTTTCTCTGTCCCGATAAAGCTATCAAACTCTGCTACAAGATCATTAAAAGTCTTGAGGTTAACATTCAGGGTTAGGAGCATTAATCAAGATCAGCCAAAGTGTGGATCCTTCTCAAACCAATCATCATAAAAATACTTGTGGACTTTGATCTAAAACATTTATAACCAAAGAAATCTCTTGAGTGGAATAATCTTCAAGTTCAAATTCAAGAAAGATGGCAGACAGCCTTATTTTATAAATGTACCAGTACGGATGGAATACAGCGATTCTGATTATCACTAATTTGCGACAAAACTGACTCAGGACGCAATTAGTTTTTCCATTAAATATCAAGAATTTGGGTTTAAAATCTGAAAGGCAGCATTCATGGTTTCCAAAAACATGCCGAATTTTCATCTTAAAGAAAGTTCGCCCAAGTCATCTCTGAAGCTAAATTGCAAAAAAGGCATATGGATCACCATACTGCTAAACCACATTGAGAAAATCCGTGCAAAGATTTTCCGCTGAACTCTATCATTTCCCCCATTCCAAAGAAATTTGAAAAATAAATCTATTTAAAGAGTCAAAAAATTGATCTGGTGTCTTGATACAAAGGAAAATGGTACCAAGGAGTTGAGGTAACACAGAGATCAATAACAAAATTTTACCAAATTAAGGAAAGAGTAACAAATTTGGCCACCGTTTTTGAGACAACGATTGCTAAAATAACATCTGAGCTTGATATGACTGTTTCCAAAAACAATGATGCTGTTTTTATAGTGAAGATAGCGGGTTCAAAACGCATGTTAAATTGTTTTCTCCCGCATCAGTTGAAGGAAGTTGAACGGGTGATCAGTAAACTTTCCAACAAGTCTTGTGTATGTCGATCCGCTACCTACATTGGATTTTGAAACAAACATGCATGTTTTCTCATCTTTCATTACTAATGTTGTTAATGCCTCATTGCATGATGGTACTTCCATGATGCTCAAGCACGCTGTTATATTGCCGTGTTGAAAAAATTGTCTGGTTGTGATGTAAACATTTTGAAAAATCTATAGTGGCCCATTTCACTATCCAATTTACTGCCAAAGGTTCATTGAAGTATTGTTTCAAAAGGGTAAAAGATCATATTGTGGAGCATGGACCTTATGAGAGCAGTTCAAAGTGCTTACCGGGAGGGCACAGCACAGCGACGGCCCTGTTAAAGGTCAAGGGTGATATACTCCATGAAATTGATCAAGGCAGGGTTGTTCTTATGGCTATGTTAGATCTTACTGCCGCCTTTGATACTATCAACCATGAAACTCTCATTCGTCGTCTCAACATTACTTGGGATTTTGGTCCGCCCGTGCCTGGAGAAAATCATATATTCAGAAACCGCAGCAGCCGTTGTCTGCATTGTGCAGCCCTTCCTGTCAGATGAAATTCTTATTATGTGTGGGACCCCCTAAAGATCCATCATGGGTCCCCTTCAACTTATCACTTATATTCATCCTATTGGACAAATTATATGCAAACACCAGTTACTCTTTCATGAATATGCAGATGACTCAACAATTTAAGTTCGTATGATCCAAAGAAAGCTGGTGACAGAGATGCTCCTACATCGCCTTCAACGTTGTAATGGAGGAAATAATGGATGCTGATGAAATGAAATAAAATTAAAAATAACCCAGGGACAAGACTGAATCATGGTTTGGATACCCTCACAACAATAAACAAAACTCTGTTGCATTATCTCCAAGTTGGAAACATAAAACTGTAAAAATTCAACCACCCGGTTCGCAACCTGGGAGTTTTTCTTGACTCAACAGTATCCATGAAAACTCGTGTATCTCATTTATGTCGTACACTTCTACTAATTTCAAATCAGGGTAATATTTATTGTATAGAAGATCCCTGGATATTGACTCATGCCATCATATGTGCGCTTCGTGTCTATCCAGACTGGTTTATGGAAATTCACTTCTTGTTGGTACAACAGATGCTAACTTGCAAAGGCTCAACGATCAAAACCGGGATGTCCGTATCATTTTTGGCTTTGGAAACGCCAGTGCTGTGATCAAATGGCTCCATATTAACAGATCTTCACTGGCTTCCAGTAAAAGAAGTATTAACTTTAAAGTGCCCACCATATTTCATTGCTACATGGCTGTGCCCCTAGTATTATCTCAAGTTACATCAATTGCCTCATCTATGGAAATGGTCGCTACCTTTACGTCCCTCTCAGGATTATTACCTAATGGTCATACCCCCCACTACCCGCCGTGCTGGTGATCACTTTTAGTTTATGGAACTACGTCTATGGAATAACACTTTCATCCCAAATTCGCATGGCTCCCACACTCAGTAGCTTCCAAAAGCTTCAACTAGCAACATTTTGATTATTCCTTGGTTTTAATGTTGGTACTTTTAAATTTTTTTATGGTTATTTTCTTGTTTGTAGTGCGCCTTGATATTCAGCTGATTTGGCGCACTATAATTCTTTTGTATGTAGATGTAATTATTATGTATTTCTCCTGTCCTCCCATATTGAAAGTTTGTCAAGTATGTTTAAGTTTGAACTTTGTATTTAAATCCAAACATTGCAGCAATATTTAAATGCAAAACATACCGTGACTTGAAGGAATTTACTTTCCAAGCCAAACCCTTGCCTCTAAAGGGTTAGATGTGCCTCTCATAACTACCAATCAACTAGCCTATGACTTTGAAAATTTTAATTTTTCACTACCCGAACATGGCTATTCCAGAAAAAATGCCCCCCCCCCCCCCCATAGAGGGCGCCGAATTGCAGACCTTTTGTCACTTTCGAAGCTGGAATTACCAGAATTTAATGTCTAACACGAGGTGGGAATTCCAGACATTTCAGGTATAGAGGTGACGTAATTCCAGCGTTTTAACGAATTTTTCATATGTAAATTCCAGGCAAAAAATCAGATATGTTCGTCATACCTATACCCCTAACCATAATCATCTAGGCTTCCATATTTTTTTTCCATGTTGTAGTTTAGGAATTCCTGGGAATTTACGGAAGGGGTGGGGGTAGTGTCTAAAATCCTGGTAATTTACTGAAGGTAGCGTCTGGAATGCCAGATAATTCATGGAGATAAACCGAATTCCAGATAGTTTGGTGAACAAAAAATTTGCCCTCGATGGGTGGGGGGCAATTTATTTTCCCTGGAAGCCCTTCAACCAAAATCTATCCAACTGGCCCATAAATATTTAATGAGTCATCAGCAGCCATCATGAAACACAGGTGGTATCATCTGCTAACATGAGAATTTTTAAGCTCGTGTTCTCACAAGATGTTATAGATATCATTATTTTGTCTATTTTAAAAAAAAAAAAAAAAAAAAAAAGGAACAGATAAGGGGAGATCGGGCAGCCTTGAAAAATGCCTTTTTGCAATATTCAGTTGCATTTGTCAAAAATCTATTTCATTGATAATGTCACTTTTTCTATCAGCGTCAAAATTTTCTGACCCCAGTTAAAAGACTTCCCAAATTAAATTGTTTTAAAACTTCAAAAAGAACTTTGGGGTGACAACATCGAGATGCCTTGTTTTCAATATCCAAAGAACCAATTGGCCCACCAATATTATTACCTGCTTTATACTCATAGCTCCATAATATGCCTATATTATTAGCAATATTCCTAACCCTCAAAAACCCGATTTTGACCCTGTACTTTTGTTTCATACCTGTAATGATCATGTTCATGTTATTGGTATCCCCCCCCTTAGTTTTTTTGCTGCTGCTTGTCCGTTATTCTTTGTGAGTTGCTTGAGTTATGAATAAATAATCCTGAAAAAAGTTTGAAATGATATTCGATGAAATCGGTTCAGGCCTAATACTACCGGGGGTCTTTACCTTGGGAGTATTATGGCTCTTTTCAGCTCCAGTGAACCCCATTTTAAGACCATTTTGCAGATCCAAGAGACCCCCTTTTCATGTCCAACGAAGTCAAATTCTACCAATTTTCTTCGACTACACCAAAGTAGCTGAAATTGAGGGAAGGTCGCAGCTTATTTTCTGAATTTGTTGGAAAACTTAGTTTCCCGAGACCTCCATTTTTTAGGTCCTCAAATCGCTCCGGAGCGCCATTTTTGAAATCTGGGAGGGCACATACCTATACCCAAAATAAAAGTTGACATTTGAGACCCCCCCCTGCTAGGACCCAGCTGCGTCCATTGTATTTATATTAACAAAGGTTTATATAATTCTCATAGAATTCCATTGATAACAAATCTCTGCATTCAGAATAATTAAAAAACGACAAAAAAAGAAATACTTACTGTCCTAAAAAGCGCCCAATCTTTAAGGTCCCTATATACACTGCTTTCTCATGCATGAGCTTCATTTGTAGCCCATACCATTACCACTATTTGTAATTTAAAAAATGCACTAAGGTTTGAAGTGACCTCGTTTTATCTTGCAAAAACTATAATGACATACAGCTATATATTAGATAATAAATATAGGATTTGTTTTTTGGTGCCTATCTAATGTCGTTATCCTATTGGATGATCATCCAATATTTTTTGAAGTAGTGGATGGCCCGGTTTGACGAAGCACGATATAGTCCGGTGGCGCATAGTCAGGGCTCCATATACATAACGGAATAAAGCTTGAAACTATGTTGCGTAAAGAGTCAACTGAATCGATTGCCCTATTTTCACCATTGTTCCTGACTATGAGTACGCCGGACATGAAAGTACTTCTACACGTTTGTAAAGCAGTTAATAGTCCTGCAAGAGCCATAGTCCGGGGCTCTATGATGTACATAACTACACCGGATGGACTAAATGTTGCGTGAAGAGTCAACTGAATCGATCGCCCTATTGTTCCCCATTGTTCCGGCTCTGTACGCCGGACGATAATTACTTTACCAAACAACAACACAACCGCACACAGCCGGTTTATTCCACTACGATAAATACTATGGACTGCCCATCCTATGACACGCTATCTCTCCAATCCTTTCATATCTCCATTGGTTAACAACTATTGAGTACAGAATTTCATTCAATCCTCGCTAACCCACTCACTTACAAAGCCATTCATGTTTTGCACCTCCTTAAAACAATCAGCAAACTCATATCATTATCCACTAACCGCTGCTTTCGCTCACACAACAGCTTACTATTAAAACCCGACCAACTTGTCAAACTACTTCTTTGGCGACCGGGCTTTTGCAGTGGCGCACCCAAACTCTGGAACAATATCCCATACACATCCGTTTCTGCTGCTTCAATGGTCCCATTCAATCAATGCTCAAACCTTCTTGTTCCGAAGTGATATTTCCCCATTGCTCTTTTGTTTGTTTATGGTGTATTGTATGTAGGCTTTGTTATGTGATCTTCACGCTTAAAAAACCTTGGTATTTTGCGCTATTAAATGTTTGTTTTATATTATTATTTATTATTATTTTAGATACCATGTAAAAAAAATCTGTAAATTTTACAGTAAAATACTGGCGCATTCGCCAACAATTACCGTAAATTTACAGTATAACTGTAAAATTAATGTAATCAAACGCTTAAAAATATATGTATTGGGTGAGTTATTACAGAGATTGTGAATTTGTGTGAGAATAAAAAAGCACTGACGAACCCCCTAAACTTAGTAGGCCTATTCCCATTTTTTTACATTGCATATACTGGTAAAATTTCAGTTTTGTTGCAAAATGTTTACTAACTGTAACATATAGCAGTAAAATTTGAATGAAACCTGTATAAGCTATATTTTTACGGGGTTTTGTTGGCAAATGCTGCCAGTATTTTCCTCCTTTAAATTTACAGTATTTTTCCCTGTATAATTTTTGTATACTTAATGGTATAAATTGCAAATTCATAGTAGTTTATAATGATGTTGTTACTCATTAATTTCGAATAAAGTCTTCACTTTTATATATTTTTGTCATCTAAGGCCTGAAAATTGGACATCAATTACAGTATTTTTCCTGTATTTTCCAATTTACAGCAAGTACTGTCATTTTTAAAGCTTTTTTAAACGTTTTTCCTGTACATTGCGCTGTATTTTTTTACAGTGTAGGCAAAAACCATCCTATCTTTTAGTTCCTCAATCTTATTTAGTTTTGGTTTTGTTTTAAATCACCGAAAATATTTTTAATTTCATAATATTTTAGTTAAGGCAAAATTATTCCCCCGCTGTCAAAAATGACCAACCCGTCATAGCTGCGGGCACTGCGTAACCAAACGCGCGCGGAAACAATTGCCGACGAACGCACTAGCTAATATCTCTCATATAAGATTAGACGTCGTGAGGTCCCCAAAACACCCCAAACCCGAAAATATTCCCCCGTCCATATTTTTGCATCAATGTATCAGGCGAAGTGTGTTTTTATAACATATCAAAAATCCCAAAAATCCACTTTGGGGGAAAAAATATATAGCATTTAAAAAGTGGGTTTTTTGGATTAAATGAGAATTTTCGCTTGCCGATATTCGGGATGCACCCGTGGACAATGCGCTTGCATTGGCGAAGTGCGTGTTAATAATTTATTTTCCTCATTTCGCGCGCATGGCTTTGCGCGAAAGATATGGCCTTTGCCAAAGCGAACGCACGTTTCAGACAAGAGGAGCATTTGAAAGTCCAATGTTAGTTTGTTTTTTTGGTCCGGAATTTGAGTTGATTTGTTCCATCTCATCGTTTTTGTATTTATTATTAGTTAGTTGCTATTTTGATGGTTTTTCTATAGATTTTTGTTATTAGTATCGTTTTGATATGCAATATTTAGATCCCGTGGGATTTTCGTGCAAAATTTATTTTTATTGGCTCCTTTGTCACTTTTGGGGGTGCTGATTTTTCAAAAAAGTGAGGTGTCCATTTTTTTTTTTTTTAATGTTTTTCATTTTGAATTTCAAAATGGGCCCCCATTTTTCAATTATAATTTTGTCCTATACCTCGGGCTTGTCAACTTAGAGTGGGAAAAATGGTGGCAATACCCATGTTTGGTGATACCAGGATTCCATGAGAAGCCTGTCGACTTGTACGATTTGTTTGGCCGCCCTCTTGAATTTCAAAATGCCGCATTTTCCAACTATGTTTGTCTTTATCTCGGCTTATGAGCAACTTAGAATGTAAAAAAATGGTGGCAAATACCCAGGATACCAGATTCCATTAAAAGCTTTGCCTTGCTTGTCCTAATTAGTTGGCCGCCATCTTGAATTTAAAAATGGTCGCCTTTTTCATTTACATAATTAAATGTGTCCCCATATCTTGGGCTTGTGATAACGTAAGAAGTGAAAGTGGTGGCAATACCCCTGTTTGGGAAACACTGGATTGATTCTATTAAAAGCATTCCTTATTTGTAACCTATTTGGTTTAGGTCGCCATCTTGAATTTCAATGGCCGCCATTTCCATTATATACGTAGTCCAAACGGGAAACTGCCGATCTTATAATCCTTATCCGTCGATTTTATAATCCGTTAAGATTAAGCCTACCTAATTAAACGCCATTCAGAAACAGACTCAGTGCGACTTTACCCGCCGGCGCTTTGGTGAGAGAAAATTTATGGGCGGGATAATTAAAGACATGGCATGCGTAAACTGCATGGGCCTGCTCTAGGATGGAGATGTTTCATATTTTAGTTAAGTAATCCAATGTTTGTACAATAGATTGGGTAAAATTGGGGGGGTGGGGGGGGGATTAAGTACTTCCAGTAATATACTTATTTAGCTTGGTTTGAACAGACTTCAATAATTAAATATATGAGTAATAAGTACACCAAATCTTGAGGGGTGTAGCAATTGGTACAAGAGATGTGTTACACTTTATGGGAGAAGAGACCTACAAGGTCTTCGATCTACCTTTCCGCGTACTGACAAAAAAAACTTTTTTTGTTCGAGTAGGCCTACTGCAAGCCTTCGATCGACTTTTCCGCGTACTGCAAGCCAGAAGTGTTCAGATTAAATTTCTCCGGACTATCATCAGTGACCCTCCTAGAAACGCATATTTGTGAAGGGAGACCTCAAACTGATTATACTGCCCTCTATAGGCCTACAATGCTTGGCCTGCTCAAGGGATATCCACTTTTGTTGGTACGTCCTCATCACAAAACTGGGGTTCATAACACTTGATCTTGACTTGCACGAAAAAGCAATGAAACTGCAATACTTCAACAGGAAATATCAACTGGCTTTGAGAGTTGTTGAGGTCCATGCTTGTTTTGATTCACTTCATGCTATCGCAAAGTATCTGGAATCCTAAGCACACTGAAGCTGGTGTTTATTCACCACTCACCATCGACAATCCATCAAATCTTTAATGGAAATCGTTTACTAAGCGTGATGTAGTGAGTACCATGTAACCAATATCATGGTCTGCTATTACCTCCTCTTTGAAGCAAACTTTTTTTTGCAGCTAGAAAACTTTGTACACTATCATAATCCTGAAATGTCACAAACTCAAATAGGCCTTCATATGAGGCAAGAAGATATGGTGGGTGTCTTTGAAGAGGTCAAAAGTATATTCAGAGTCCAGATCCGAGCTGAACTTGGTCAAGACCTTCCGCAGGATGGCAAAAATTCTCCTGAGTTATAATATAAGTCAGGTAGAGAGTCTACTTTGATTTCAGCAAGTACACATGGAGAGTGGGAGCTTGGTCTCGGTGCTCTTGGGGATCAAGTCAAATACTACTTGCTCCTGATCTCTACAATTATGCTCACATGTACAATTTGCTTTGCCCAAATAAAGGTGTTTAAGTGCACTGACCAAGAACCTGGGAAGCTCAAAATCTGGTGATTCAAGGTGACTAAGGCAGGCATTCCATTCACAAATCTGTTCGTGACCAACACATTGGAAAGCTATCAGAGTGTTCTGTTATCCGCAGATCACTCCTCTCCTCCGATGGCCTTCTAATCCCAAAAGACAAGAGTACTTTTGTCCTGTCATGATGAGTCCCAACAGGGAACCACCAAGTGCCTCTCAGGTAGACTTACACCGGCTGATACATCCTAGCGGGTTGGAGATCTACATACAATTTGTGCATTAATAGACGCCATGGCAGTGGTGGGGGTTCGTGAGTTATCAAAAAAGGGGGGGGGTAAAGGTCCCTACAATGGTACACTGCTCTTATTTTCGAACACCTTTGTTCGAAGCACCCGTAAGAATAAGATTGTACCGGGTCTGCTAAGGATGTGAATATCTTCGACAGATTATATTGATACCTCACTGAAAGCTCAGAGACACCTGGGCAAAATGTAAATGTCTGCCGGCTTGATCCGGTCAAGTTTGACATACAGAGTTTCAAATTAAGTAAACGCTGAAAACCATGCTGTCTCATATTGAAACAAAGTCTCTACTGACAGATTACTTGGGAAGGAAGCCTCTACTCCATGAATATGGAAGATAGCAGCAAGGGCTTAGTTGGCATCCTCAACGTATTCCACAAACCAGGTGTGTATGGTTCCAATATGGTGATCACAATCACTCGAGGAGGCCGACACCTTGATCCCAATGCATGTATTAAAAAAAAAAAAAGGTGTGATGCGTACCAAGACTGATGACGTAGCTCATTAGAGATATAGATGTATATTTGCCAGACTAGATGTCTTCATTACCTAATGGAAAGGGATTTGTGTTCAACCAACAGCCTTCCAGGCGATCTTCACTTTATCACCGGAAAAGAAAATCGAATGGGCACCCTTTAATCAAACGTTGCAAGGTGTGGCAGCGTTGGAAGCGAAAAAATATATGTCTACTAGGTCTGCACGCTTTTTAGAGGGACTTGTTGGGGATGGAAAATTTGCTGGCCGTATCTAAAGGGGAAAAAGATAGGTTGAGATAAAGCCTAGATTCCAGCTGTGACCAATGGTTGTATACAGAAATTTTCGTGAGGATAGTTTGTCGACCTATACCGCATGTTAGATGTTCTTGCATAACTTTTTGTGCATGTGGTGTCAAGAATAGCAAATGCAGCACATTTGCCAAGAACAGCGCTCTGTAAAATGCAGTGACTTTGGTAACACCATTGATTACAACGTAACAGGTCCAGAAGGCTGTCCTGACTCATCATCATCATGTGTCGTCCGTATAGCCGGAAGAAGAACGTTGAAAGCAGCTGGACAATTTGTATACGCAGGTTTCCTTATCTTCAAACGGGGCTTTCAACATATTTCGCTGCTGCTCCATAACTCAAAGAAGATCATTCATTAGTTGGCTGGATTTCACTTGCATACCATATCTTATTTTTTCTTGTGATGGAATGGAAAAAGAACCTCCCCATCATGTGCCGTTAGTTTCCACTGTAAAACGGGCCATCGCCTTTTGCTCACCCAAAGCAACCAATCATTGTGACATGAATCCATTCATAAGTTTTGATCTTATGTAAATGATTCCCACTTGACAGGACACCATCCAATCACTGATCAATGACCTGCTATCTATGGATGAGCGATTTACCCACAGCTGTTGCTGAACTTGGCGAGAAGGCCTGTTTTTAACACATGTTGGAACCTTGTTTAGAATGGTGGTTTCGGATCTTTTTCAGCATCGTATGACAACCAAATAACGGTACGTCACCATGTAGAAAATAAGTTTACGCTTGGTGCCACTTCTACGAAGAGTAGGTTCCTAGACCTTTTTTCCATGAATGCCCTCTCTTGAATGGGGAAAAAAAACGACCCACAATCACTGTGATTTTTTTGCCATATATGTTTACATTATACCCTAGCCCAAATACCACTCTGTAACTTAATAGAAAACCATTTTCGGATTTTTCTGAATGTTCTAATCATAATAATAACATTCACATATGTTATTTTATGAATAATATATTCTCACATTAGAGCTTCTACCAAGAAATTCCCTTGAGCACTTTTCTCGCACCGACGTGAGTTTTCTCATGTCCTATTGCTTTAATCCAGAGTATAACGCACTGAACGGGTCCATAGGCCTATTAATGGCACTGTGTGCCCAGTGAAGTAGGGAAAATGGAGGACAGTCACGCAATATGTCCTCTACGCATTTTAGTCAAGTGTGCTGAATACCAGTTTTTTGTGTCTCTTAAAAGGTGAATAAAGAAGTTTAACTTCTTTGCTTCACGAAATATTATTGATTAATGGCCATACAGACCTCAAATAGGATGTGTCCGAAATATAACACCGTATGAGGGTGAAGGAGGGAGGAATAGGAAATCTTGCATAGGAGGAGAGAAGAAAATGTACTAAGAAGGGGAAGCAGAATCCGAAGAACGATCAAACCTAAATCCGGATGGGTCGAGGCGTTAGTTTAAAGGTGAGAGACTTGATGTTATATTCCATTCAATCAATGTATAAAGTGTTAAAAAGAGTAGAAAATCGTAATTTATATACTGAATTTGGGTTAATTTCATTGACCTTACATTATTAATCAGAACATAAAAATTGTCTAGTGGACGGCCATTTTTGAAATGTTCCATGGTGGCTGAGTTTGAATACAATAGGCATGTCAGTGATTTTGGATTATCATCGTACATGTAATGCTACCATTTTTAGACTGCTTTATTACTGGGGTTATGCTGAGGATTTTAAATACAAGTGTATTAGATATTCGCGGCCATTTGAAAATCCAATATGGCGGCAAAGCTAAATTAGATCCAAGTAAGCCAGTGCTGTTAATGAAATCCATAGTATCACAAACCATGGTATTGCCACCAGTTTTTCCCGTTGCTCCACGCAAGATTGGGACATAACATAATTGTAAATGGTGGCCATTTTGAAATTCAGAGGCAGCAAACCCAAATCAGTTTCAAGTAGACGAATGCTTTAATGGAATCCCTGGTATCACAAACATGGGTATTGACACCAATTTTACTCCTCTAAGTTGGTCATAGCCGAGATAACAGGACATAACATAGTTGAAAAGGTGGCCCTTTTGAAATTCAAGATGGCAGCCAAACCAACTCAATTACAAGTAAGACGAATGCTTCAATGGAATCCCTGGTATCCACAAACATGGGTATTGCAGACCATTTTTACTCCTCTAAGTTGCTCCAAGCCGAGATAATATGACAGAAACAGAATACTGAAAAGGCAAGGAGGCCATTTGAAATTCAAAAAGGCGACTGAAGGCGTGGTTGAAAAAAAAAAAAATGGCACCGGATAAGATGTTTGAAATCAGCCCCCAAAAATTGACAAAGTAAGCTAATAAAATGCTCACTTTTGGCACAATATAATACCCACGGGAAAACATAACAAAACTGTACTATATGTTTTATGCTGGATTACTTTCTTGATTTTGAAACTTTTTAAAAATAAAAAAAAAAAAATTTTCAACAAACGGGGTCATTTTTTGGGATCCCGTTTTATTGCAACTATACTATGCACCGACTGAAATGGGGTTAAGAAAAACCAAATGTTGAACGGGCGGGGGGGAGCTTTTGTGGTCAAAAACGTTGTGAAAAAGTACCGCTGTTTTTGGTCATAGGATGGTTTTACGTACGGCATT
>JAMKCH010044632.1:0-12322 GCA_023653785.1 Ophioderma brevispina
GGTATTACTTCGATTGTTTAACTATAAAATATATAATTATTTTTATTTATTCACGTCACTATGCTTTTCGTTTTCATAAGCAAATTCTGACTATTGCACATTATTCAATTGGCCTACACACTAGTAGATTTTTATCCCCCTAGTGACTACTAGCCGAATAGTCCATAATGGATCAATTTGATGTTTTAAGCCAATCTCCGACAAGGTAAGAATTGTGGTGTACAATGTTACCACAATTGCAGTGATAATAAATATCCGCCCGTTGTAGCGGCAAATCAATAAATATGCTGCCGCTTGCAAAACGCTACGAGATACTAAAACACACGTGAAAAGAAAAAAAGTGGTGCAAAAAGTACCAGGTTTTATATCTTCGGTAATTAGTGGGATTTGTACACAATAAAGTTTATTATTATTTCTCATTTGATATTCGTTTTGGAGAAACGGTATTCGATTACTATGCACATTAGCGCGATTACCCTAGAAATATATTACACATCATGAATATACATGAGCATATCCATGCTATTTAATTGCCTATTCCGATTACAAGTGCTATTTCCCCTGAGAAATAGTTTCGATCTGGTTCCCTAAACCAGCGTACCAAGAGTGCACAGTGCTAGTAAAAACAAAAAAATACTACATGATGTATATCGAGGAAACAGAGCGCCCAAAAAAACCAACCCACTCAAACCCAAAAGTTGCAGTTTTTGGAGTCCCTGTGTGATACACGCAATAATCCGTGTGTAATTTACTTACACAAAAGGGTTTTCCTACTAATGAGCGAGAAGCCGACCTTGCAACTTTTATTGTGGTCACCGTGTTCGTGTCCCAGTACACTGTATGTCCAATGAAAAATCCACAAACTGCAACTTTTGGTTTTGGTGTTTGCGTTTTCGGGCGTTCTATCTCAGCCATTTCTGCGCGATTTTTTACAAGCCAGTATTAAATGAACGAGCAAGACCTAGACAATCAAATTTGTATATTTCGCAAACTGTCAAATGGTAGGACCTTTGGCACAATACTGATCGAAAAACTGCCGAGATACTTTCTGTGCCAACGTATACATCCTAGTGCAATTGCTATATCCACAAAGACACACAGTCCAAGAGCAATGTTTAATTCCATGTCTTTAGATTGGCTGGTGTACGAAGTGTAATCCTATAAAATTTTGCGGTAATTCAGCAATTTCGGTGACCATGGAGTGAGGAGCCTGTTCCACCTGATGTCCATTTGCACTGCCGTCTCTTAACATAGCCATCTACCTTGTTGAGCTTATTCTTCGGCCAGTCAGAAATAGAATACTGCTGCCTTAACCCAACACTCATTGCAACAGAATCAATTCCAACAGAATTGTATTAGAATACCTTCAAAAACAACATATCAAAAGGTCTACAAATCAAAGGATTGGAACATATATTTTAAGGGGGTAAGGTTTATGACAGGGGTCAAATATGGAAAGTACCAAACGCGTCGAAAAGTATGCAACTTGTTCGTTACATTTCCAGGATTAAAAAAGGTATAGTTTGGGCCCTATCTGCAAGTTGTTAATTCAATAGTTATGAGTCAAAATAGGTTCAAGGTCAACAACGGGGGTAAATTTCAGATATATCCGTTCCCCGTTATAAAATGGTGTCCAATTTGTCTAATGGTACAGAACCCGAAAAATATAACTGGTTGTACCATCTATAAATTCTTTGCATAATTGGACGCAAAGTGGTACGGGGACTACAGGGTCTCTATGATGTCACTAGTCCATAGCTCGTAATTCTTAGATAGAAATTCAAACAAAGAAATCTATTTTACATTTACTTATCTGGGACAAATTTACAATTTACAACGCAGTCCGATCAAAATCGGACATTCCTTGAGTTTACCCCAGGATAACCTTTAACTGTTATGTTCCTATGTACTAAACTATAACGCTAGTAGGGCAAACTATACCTTGATTTAAACCTTAGGAGTATCCAATAAATTGGTACATCATTAAATCAATTTGAACAATTCTATATTTTACCCCTTTACAAAGTTTCCCCTTATTTATATATGTTCCACTAGGTTGATTTTGGTAGCTTTTAATATTTATTTTTGGACTATTCACAAGTATATTTAACATCACCATATTTGTTTTCTGTTGCAATTTGTGTTGGTCAAATCATCAAATTACTGGACTATGTACAGTTTTACCATATCGCTGTCCGTGGGGAACACGTTTCAGTTGTGTGAAATATTGTGCACATTGGTTGGGTAAAAAGTACTCTTCTTAATTGTGAAAGCTTACCCCACCATGATTTACTCAACTAGAAATCGAGTTCCCTTTTTTACATAATTATGTGTTCACTTTTACCCCCCCCTGAGTAAGCTTTTAATGTTTGTAGACAACGCAACTACTACAAGATTTTGAAGTATATCATAGTTACGAATGTTTTGGCAGAGAAAATATGTAGTTGTGATTTTTTTTCTGCCATTGTGGTCCAAAATTGTGCGAGTGAGGGTCACCAAGAGAAATGGCATGTGTAAGAAACTGGGCACTGCACAGGGGTGTGGGGAGAATGTTTTGCTGCAAGATTTAGATAAAATCTTAATCGGTTGATGACTTACAACATATTTTCCCTGCATCGAGCCATTTAACCCTTCATTGCCGACCAGTGACACCACAAATGCGGGATTACACAGTCGGATATCGTTAGAAATACCATTGAATTTCACAGTTCAAGAAGTACATAAAGGTAAACGTTTGAATATGTCGAAAACCAGCACGCACACGCGCAAATTAAAAAAGAACATATCCCGGTATATATCGTAGGTCTACTTAGAAAAATAACAAACTTTAACCAAAAGACGCTGAGACAACTATTTGGTTTGTCTTACGTAGTACTTCTACAGTGAATTGTGCATATACACCCTCTATAAAAATACATTTTTCTTTTTCTGACTTTCAATAAAAAAAAAACAAAGACAACTGTCTCTATGTACTTTGCAAATCAACAGGAATATTCGATGAAACCTCAACTCACATTTTCTGAAATTATTTCTTTCTTCGATGTTGCGATACATTTGACCAGAGTTTATAGTCTTATATTTCATTTTGTAAGGTAAAATTTCTTCACATAAAAATTAATTATATTGTTTTAAGCCGCAATCGTTCTTTAAGTGGTGACAAACATTCGTATAATGTTGGGTTTTAGCATCCAATTACCATCCACTAACATTTGGGTTTTTTTTTTTAATTCACGAGTCAAGCCTTTCCATCTTCTCGAACTGTTGTTGTCATGTACTATTTTGTGCCGTAATCACACTTCCGTCCTGGGATTATAGATGTAAGGTGTTCCACAAGTGTCGTCTATTGAATGTGATACGATGAAGAATCACGCACAATATCCTAAATTAGTAAGATGTCAAAGTCTTCATGTTTTAATACACAAACAGTTAACCTGAAAACACAGTGTGGGAAAGACAGTGTTTTGTGTGCGTGGAACCTTTAAACCTACCTAGTGGTTGGCTCTTGAATGCCTTTAAGTAACGTCGATGAAAGGTGAATTAAAGGAATGCTGGACAAATATTAAGAATATGCTAACTTAAGTATCAAATATATCCAAATTAAGCGATTCGCCACAGGGAAGAAGTAATGTACATCACAGGGAAACATATGTTGGTTACCTTGGCAAACAAATGTCTTGAGATATACAGATATTCATATCGAATGAGGATATATTCTAAGGGAACACATTGATACATTTGAATTGTCTGAGGAGAGACTGTTATATTTGTACAAAAATAGTCTTTACACTGTTACAATATTAATTAAAGGTTGACGTGTGAATATTGCTTGTTCTGCTGCTGCTTTGTTTGGTTTGGTAAATCTTTAAAAAAAGTATATTCCCCAAATTTCAGTTGTGTTTGTGCTGTTATGACCAAACAAACTGTATCACAAGTCAATTGTACTACCTTGCTGTTCGTTAACAGAAGAAATAATTAAGAAATTGTGAATTTTATGCAGCAGACGATCGAATTTGCTCATTATAATAGGGCAAACATACGATACTAAAGGACAAACGATTCAAAAGATTCAAAACTCTTAAACTGTGAGGTTAATTTCAGGTGGACCGAAGGGTTGATCACGAAAGGCGCCCCTTTACAATTGGATAAAAGTTTTTAGAAAATTGGTTTCGCATGGTTCATTTGCGTCAAATTGACCAAAACATGTACTCAACAAAATAGAGTGTTCCGATTGTTTCTCATGATTTTATATAGGTATGAAAAATAAAAACGATGTTTGTTGTAAAGCATGATAAAAGAAACAAAAAACATGAAATTAAAAAAAAAGTAATATACAATTGAATACTAGACAGGTTATTCGCCTAAAAGCTTCATTGTTCGGACCTTAAACTTTGTCTGAATTATGATGTCAGTCTATGTCTGGGTTTTCTACAGTTAACGGCACACTTTTCCTGAATACTGATCTCTTGGGTGGCTTTCAGGTGCTATTTCCTTAAATACGGTTTGTTGGGAAAGGGTACGTCCTAATTTCTTTAGGTATATTGCATCGTTAAAAATGACAAGCTTCGTTGGCCGTGCAAGTAGTACGCAAAGAAGTAAGGTACTTTTCGTAAACAGCATTATTACAGCGAAGCAAACCGATTTATGGATTGAGGTTTTTAAACCTCCACTCCATAAATAGGTTGTGATTTAAAAATAGGAACAACTAACATACCGAGCTTTGTTGAAGTGTTTTTTGATTGAAAGATATTTCTTCTTATATTCAATTGATACATAATAAAGTGGGAGTCTCCTCGCCCCCCTGCGACCTTCTCTTCTAAGTTAAGTTTGTTGGAAAATGGACATTCAATGTCTATTTGTTGTCTCGTTAAACGGGCAAAGCTTTGTGGGCCAGTGCAAGTAGTCGTATGCAAAGTATTTAATGTGTATCGTAACAGCGAAGCAACCGATCTATGATTGACCCTTGAAAAACTGAGAACTATTTCACGAAAGCCTTCTTTCATGTCTTTAATCAGGAGATATTTTTTCTTTTATTATTGAACACCGTGACTGATAATCCTTATTACACTTTGTACACCTCTTTGATTTTTTTTTTATAAGAAAAATCACTGATTGAACATTCAAGTGGAGTGCACCTTTGACTTTTGCTCGCTCTAAGTTGTCTCGTAACGGGCAAAAAGCTTTTTAGCCATGAATGTGTCGTGTGCAAATTATGCAAATTATTCGTAACAGCATCCAATTATATATAGCAGGGGACTGTAGTGAAAGGGTGTGCGCTTCCGGATAATTGTGAATTTTTGCACACAGTACTTTAGAGGCATTATATCCTAAAATTGATGGAGCACTTGCCAACCCCCCCCCCCCTTAATGTTCCCCCCACTTGGGTTTCAGGTTGACAGGGGTAAATATTTAAAATGTGCCGAAATTTAAAAAGCACACATGGTGTTTGTCTGGTCCAAGGATTCCAAAAAGTTATAGTGTACAACTATCTATGCTTATAGTTTCCGGAGTTGCGTGTAAAAACTGTAAAAATGGTGAAAAAGTCAATTTTTGTGTTGTACATGGGGGTCAAAGTTAAAAGGGGTTTTGATTCATCAATATGCGGTGCAAATTGTTTCCCTAGCTCAAGGATGAAATAAAGGAATAACTTGCCTTATCTGTTTATGCTTAGTTTTCATGTTATCCAACAAAATATGTCACAATTCAATGGAATCCAATAGCTGCCAATAGCCGTTGACCCCTGTTAAAAAAAAAAAAATTCGCCATTTTGGTTAATAACCAGACACGTATAAGTCAAAACTATTTCTAATATTTCATTCTATGACTAAACCACATTTGAACCACATTTTACAAAAGTGGAGCAACTTTTAATTATGATCCGCCTGTATAAATCAAAATTGCTTTGTTACAATTTTTAAGTTTTAAATTTTTGTTAAAACCAAAATTTACTATAAGTCACAGGTAGTAATAACAGAATCCTTGTAACGCAGACAAGCATCGTGGTGTGTTTTTTCAACACCGTAACATTTTAACAATTTTACCCCGGTGGTAGCCACTTGAAGTCCAAGCTGGGGGCCATAAAGGGTATGGCAATTTCTTCCATCAATGGTTTTTTATTATCAGTGCATAAAGTACTCCCATAAGATCTGCCACTACAGTCCCCCACTATATAGCGAATGCAAAACCAATTTTGGAAATGAGCTTTAAAAAACTGAGACAAATAGGTAACGAAAGCCTTCTGCTGATGTCTTTAATCATGGAGATATTTGCTTTGTTATTTAGACCACCATGACTGATACGTCATTACTTTTTACACCTTTGATTTTTATCGAGAAAATCACTGATTCTACATGTATATTCGATGATCATAAAAGCAAACATTACATTGTGTTATCTAGACGTGTTTTTTAATGGTAACGTCTCCCAACAGTCGCCAGACCCTCTTTTGAGTTGCAATAACTTTTATTTGGCATATTTCTTAAATTTCAAATCATCACACTACAACTGTTGCTTTCCCAAAATCAATATTTGAAATCTTAGGCTAGTTTGGGTGTGCAAAGATGTGTAAATAATTATATTAAATATATATAAATATCCAGTTTTTTTATAACCTCTTATAACCCTCGATGCAATATTAAACTTCAAATACCTTAGGATTTTCTTACGTCTACCTTCATATTCATATTTCATATATGAATCCTGTTACCTATATAAGTACCTAATCACAACAATATCATACATTAATTCATTAATTATGGTATCATGTAAGCTTAAGAATCTGAAGCCTCTGTTTTAAGTTAAAGATTCACCCGCATGTTCTCAATGAATGAATGATTGATTTTGTAGTGGTTGTGTGACCTTACAACATGATCAGCGATTTTAAAAGAATTGAAGATAATATTAACAATGAATTTTTAACGCTCCCATAAAAATAACCTTGCACCTACGTACTCTTTGCACAAACGTTGATCACTGAAGAGCAATCTTTGCTGTAGAGCAGTCGTAATTGTTATTTATTTTGAACGCTGTGATTTACTTATTTTTGCAGAGCTTGAAATCAGTCAGTGTTTGAGCCTTAAGAGGGCTCTCTTTAATTAAGTAAGATGTTGCGCCAGCGCAACATCTCAAAAGAGTTGATCTTGCCCTGGTCAGCTTTTTGTAGGGTCCAGGATTCAGAAGCATATTTGGCGATTGGAACGATGAGAGAAAAAACAAGACCGCCTAATTCTAAAATGCTGTTCACTGCTACTTTAAATCAGAAGGAACTGTTCGATTCTTTTAACTGTAGTCTAGACGCCTTAGTAACCCTTTCATTGGTATAATCTTTTAGTACTAAAAATGCATATTTTGTTCAAAGATATGTGAAAACCACAACAAGCTAACGCGTTCAATATCTTCCGCATCGCTTCCTTGTTTAAAAGCTAAATCTTCGCTTATTTTTTAGTATGTACTTATGACAAGTATTGCGGTCATTGGCCTCGCCACGAATGTCCTTTATGAGTTCATAAGGTTTAAACTAAAAAGGCAAAAATACAATCCCCAGTTACCTACGTCGTACGAAACGGCTGAAAAAAATTAAGGATAGACGATTTTACTCTATAAAAGTTCTCACCATTAATCATTTAATGACCCTCATAGGCACAGTACACTTCGGTTACAGAGTCTACATTTCAGTGGTAAGAATAATGGACCATGAATATTGTGTTAAAGTATATTCTTCTGTTTGTTATTTGTAGACGACGTGATTTTTTTCAGTCGGTCCCTTACATGTCTTAGATACGTACAATCATATATCGGTGTCTACGTGCACTCTCACCTGGACGTTATAAGTGTTAACCCACACAATATAGAGGAGCCCCATGGCTCCGAACTGGCATTATATGGGTTAATGTCATAAACCATCCTATTGCCTACCCTATTTTTAATTAATTTTAAAACGTATCAGGCCTGATATAATCTAGACCATTATATCCTCTTTAAGAGGTTGTTCTATGCCTCTGTACTCAAATACTTCTGACACGAGGATTACGATTGTGATGGCATAATTGTGTAATGATACATTCACGACGGGACCATCCAGGACAAATATGCCAAATGCGCAACACCGCTGAAACCTGTACATCAGTTATTTGTGCTGCAAAGGTCTAATAACGGAGAAATGAAAGTTAGAAAGTAGGATTTGACCCAAGGGTAAGCCTTTAACTTACTTCCTTCACTTAGCGTCAACACGTCCACAACCTTAAAGAAAATGCAAACATCAGCGTTTACTGATCACTGTAAATATACAAATTGTGAAGAGACAAAGATTGAATAAACCTATAACTAAGTAACCGGGCCTGTTTGTTTGTGTTTTCACATAATAATAACCTTGTCATTAATTGATCTTGATTTCCATAAGGGGTATAATTTCACTTACACATTATTTTTAGTCGTATTGTATTCCAATGCATTTGGCAACACCCTCTCACATCACATAAAACAAAGTGGATTACATATGCCTGCTTTTTTTTTATCGTAAAGTCCACAAGTGAACTCATGCTATTAACTCCATGGGAGATGGGTTCGCGGTTGGCTTATTGGGCTGCGTAGTGTCTCGTTTATCTGCATTTGAGATTACGGCTACGCGACTTCAAACTTTTAACTCAGGCTATAAGGTGCTAAAATTACTATCGAATGTGCTGTAACTCACATCGAATTTATACAAGATCTAAGTTTTAAATAAAACTTTTATAAAGCAATGTCAGCTTCAAATACTCAAAAATACCATACTCTCTTAACATTGTCTAACCCCTGTGAAGTATCAATTTTTTAATTAATGCAAAATATCCTGCACTGGTTAACTTTGAAAAAATAAGACCCATAATCTTGCATATGTCCCAGGGCAACAAACAAATCCTTTGAACTGATATATTAATTTAAAAGCTCTTTATGTTTCAAAGCTGACAGCAGAATGTTTTTAGCAAATGTGCTAAACAAAACGATAGTGACTTAATCTCTTAACTATCTACTAGTTACATTTTATTCATCTGGATATCCACAGTTTGTCTCTGAAGAGAAAAGATTTGATTGATTCATTTTGTTAGATGGGTATATTGTAATTTCTGTGGAGAACGTTGCGTTTGAGGATACTACTAGTTCATTAGAGTTACTTTTAATGATCCACGTGACAAAGTATAATATTTGCAGATGTTGAATACAAGTGAATGATAATGGATAACAATTTCGCATCATTTTTTTCCAAATGAAATATTACAAAAGAGAATAAAACAGCCAAGTTAGTTGATATCTTAATCTCCATAACGTGTCTGCACTGAAGACTTCCACGTTTTTGTTTTTTTTGTGTTGAGTACAATAGCCCAGTTCATATATCCTTAAGGGTGCTTTTGTCTGAATATTGCGATATGGTAAAATACCTGTTTTCTTACTGCAAAAACGATAGTGTTGATTTTTAGGATCCAGTCTGCAAGCAATGAAGTAATCTGGAGTTTCTACACCAGAATGATAAATACTGTGATTAAAGGTGCTTGTCCGATTTATGTCTATGTGTTCTCTCGTGATATGAGAGCATGGTACTGCACACCATCCCCATCAGTCCCGTGGGAAAACAGACAGTTTGTGGTTTATGGTGCAAGCAAAATGAATATTGCAAAGCCACATTCCAAAATTGTGCTGATATTATGGTTAACCATTAAAATGGTGATTTTTTTTCTTATATCGTGGGGAATGAAGAATTAGATTTGAAGGCTCAGATTTCAGGATGACATTGATTCCAAAGTCCATATTTCGTCCTGATATCAAAGTCGACACTACTTCGTAAATCAGGGGGGTCCCTTGACACAAAGCAAAATATTTTGAAAAACAAAATAGAAAAGACTGTCCCTGGAGCTACGTCCCTCGATTAAAACGCAATGATAATGTTTTTCTGGATTGAAATAAAACAGATCCGTGAGCTCACAATCAAAAAGGCGAAACATACAATGTTTTAATTCATTTGAAAATAAATTCATTTAATTCATTTTTTTTTAATATTTCGGTTTTTTTGTTTTTTTGCAAAATATAAAATGCATAAAATCAAATAAGATTGAGACGTCTGCACCACGTCTATATCTCAAAATGGATGTACGATCTAAACACCTCAGTAGCTCTAAGCCAGATAGTTATTTGTTGCGAAAAAAAATTCTCTTACAATTGAGTTTAATGACATTTTGCGTGTTACCAGTCTCAAACCTGTTTTCTAATCTGATTTATTAAACGTATGAGTTAAGTTTCTTATACAAAAGTACACTTTTAGGGTCTATTTCAATATAACAACCCAAACAACAAGTCATGCCACTGACACCAAAAAATGACACATTATGAATGAGTAGTACCGCCCCCCCCCCCCCCCCCCCCCCCCCCCCCCCACCCCCCCCCCCCCCCCCCCCCCCCCCCCCCCCCCCCCCCCCCCCCCCCTCCCATCTTAAATGCATAATCAATAGTTCAATCGCATAAACAGTTATAATATCAGCATTAACCCAAACACAGAAGTCACCGCTCATGTGGAGTTACAGCAGAAGTCAAATTGCACTGAATGATACAGCAGATATTCAAGGATGACTACAGCGATGTCAAGTGGGTTCGCTGCAAAATCATGTAGTTCGGTGGTTTAAATTAAATGCTTTCTACGATTTAGAAGCAATGGACATTAAAAACACTAAGCACATATCAAGCATACACACAGGTTGTTGAAGTAAGCATTGCCGTTAATTCAACACGATTACATTTTAAGTGACTCACTAATTAATCGATTTCAACCAGTTAGACAATAAAGAGAGGATGGAAAATAGCGGAGAAAAAAAAACAAAAAAGTGAGGACAGAACTGGAGAAACAAGAACAAATTTTGAAATTACTGTGGACTATTTAGAGCCACGGGGTTCCACAAATATATCTGATGCACGTGTGTCTAACAATCATGATTGTGATTAGGACCAATCCATTTTAGATTTAAAATGAAATCTTATAGATGTAAAATGAAATCTTATAGCATTTAAAATTAAGATTTATTTGAAAAACATAAAAATATTGAAAATCTTGAAGAAAAGTTCTGCTTATTTTAATCCTTTAATTTAGAGTGTATGGTGTATTCCAGTGTAGTAATGCTAAAAAAGCCGAAAGTAAACACCAGATATTTTTTTTTTTGTTTTTTGGTTGGTGGATTTTTTTGGTTATACCAAAAACAAATGCTCAAGTTTCTCTCTAGCACCCATCGGATTCAGAATCCGTATAAAAAAACTGGTCTAGAAACCGTTGACAAAACATTATATATAAATCAGGTTGTTTCATTATCATTGACTTATAGAGGGGGGCCTCCGATTTATTATTATAATGGCATGGCAAATAGATTAAACTTGAATTAGCGCCGATGTGCTACCTTGTTTCGATCAATTTGAAAACTGTTTGATAGAAAAACTTGGAATCATATGATCAAAAAACTTGTATATCGGAGGAAAAACTGGAAATTTTGGCGATATCCAAAACTTCTATACCCTACATAACATACATCTTTAAACTGCACTAGAATGTGTTCGAGATTGATTGGAGAGGTTTTTTACAATTGGTATAGGGTAGTGCTTAGTATATGGTATAGATTAACCTACGATGGTCCTGAAAATGCAATAACGGAGGCCACACATTCGTATTCACAAACAGGAATTAGATAATTAAAATCTATTCATTTGGATGATGTAGGGAATTTTTTGGTTTTTCTGACTTTGTTCGGGCGCTGCTGGCGTCAGAGGGCGTTTTTCTCTTCCTCCGAAATCCATTCACCGGTCTTATTGATTGTGTATTGCGTAATTTGGAAAAAAACAGCCCAAAAAATCCATGTTCCAGCGCATTTACTTTAATTCATACGAGCAGAGAGAGACGAGATCCCAAGGCTTGTGGTAGTTAGATAGGGGCAAGATTAAAGACGAGGAACAACCATTTTTAAGTTAAGTTATTGAACTGATGGCTTTCCTCTCACGTTACCGCCATTAATCACGTTACTGTGATGTAGGCAATGCTACTGTACATGTCGTAGGCCATTAAGGTATTCAACTGGCACGGGAACAATGACAGGGGTGCGGGACAGGCGGGTATGATGTGCAAGGTTGGGGTTCCTATGTTCACCCCGCTCACTCACACAACACCCCAACCCAAACACCCACACCCCACACCAATGCATGGTGGTATCTCACACACTCGCAACTGGGGCGTTGCGCTGTGATTTGGATAAGGTAAAAATTAAGTACACAAGGTAAACAAATAGGAGTTCAATTAACTAAATAGGAAAAAAATGGATAA
>JAMKCH010044633.1:0-27148 GCA_023653785.1 Ophioderma brevispina
CAATGAAGAAGTGAGGTTTGGTGGAATTCCCAGGGTTGAGATGAGGGTGCTCGAAGTCTACTGATGGAGGTTTGTTTGTAGGACAGATGTAACTATGGACAGAAACTAAGACTCAATAGCTACCTCAAATGTGAGGGACTTCGATGTTGTTATCTTCAGACATTGAGGTTGCTTCTACTCCGGTAAACCTGTTCTCACAAATTATAGCATTCGTATGTCGATGTGTTCTTCTCGGGGGCCAGCGACCATTTCCTGGTATGGTTGGCGGTGGTTATTGATATTCTGTGGGGTTCATGCAGACATAGGACATTCGCAATGGAGATTTGTACCAAAAATCAGCAATGATGGTACATTTTTGCACTGGAAAAATACTCCACATTCAATGACGCTTTAGTCAAGGCCAGACCTAGGAAAAGCCTGCGCTTGAGGTTAGTCATGATATGGGTATTACTTAAGAAATGATGTTAAATGGAAAACAGTGTTGGAGTTGAGAGATTAGTTCGAGCTTCGCAGTTTTTAACTTGCTTCGCTACGCAGCTTAACAGGGGAGACCACAAGACGGTTCTCTACTTCTTCCCCCCAGAAGGCTGATTTGGTCGTAATCATATCGGGTGAGGCTCTTTTTATATATAAAAACTTTACCAACCATCAAAAAATATCGGATTTTGAAAAAATCTTGAAGGGCGAGCCCACTATTTTTCAAAATGTCCAGTGTCTCTTGAGATGAAGCGGTGTGATGTGAAAAGGAGATATGGTCCGGTAGGAACCATACGTCCGGGCTTCCATAGCGACACACGGAATAAAGCGTGAAACTAAATGCGTGAAGAGTCCAAACTGAATCGATTGCCCTATTGCTTCACCATTGTTCCCGGACTGATGAGCCCGGCGGACAATATCTCCTGCCACACCAGGTTGATGTCAGCTTGGCTGACGGTTCATTGGTGAGCGTCTCTCCCGACTCGGATCAGTTGGTTCTTCCTGAAAATTTTATCTCTTTTTGGAAGAGTCCGAGATGGTGACCTTGATGTCACTGTAACCAGATAGGACAGTGATCTTATCTGTCAAATATAGGGAGGACTGTTTTGGAGCAGCGGGATCGCAATGTCGTTGATATTGACAGGTCGGGAAGGCACTTTGCCATTCTTGTCAATGTTTCGATAGTCCCCCCCACTGTATTTCTACAGTTGATCTCCCCCGGTGGGGGGGGGGTACTCAACCCAAAATTGGGTACGGGTGTCGTTCCCACCGGGTAAAAAAAATCGCCCCATGTTTTTATATGACCAAATTATAACAAATAGACCCCATTTATATAATTGATTCCGATTTCTATGACCTGAAATAGTAGGCTTTGAAAATTTCTCACCATTTTCATAGTAATCTTGCCAAAATCGGCGCCATTTTCATAGTAACTTTTTACTAAATCAGAAAATCAATAACCATTTTCATTGTGTATTTTGGGAAAAGCGGAAAATCGACACATTTTCATAGTAAAAATTCGACGCAAAAATTGAAAAAGGACCCATTTATATAGTCAAGCACTGCCTCAGAAAATGACCTCTCTTTATAGTTAGCCTGTGGAAAAAACGACCCATTGTTAGAGTAAGGCGTGCAAATGCGACCCAAAACAATATCGCTGCCCTCTGTATCCACTGATCCCCCCTCCCCGCCGGGTGATCTCCGCGAACTGCTGGAAGAGTTGAAGTTCTGCCTCAGCTGTCGGTGCTTATGGCTGTTCGTTAGTTCCATTGCTTAAAAATTGTTTAATAATCCACTGGATTGTTGCGAATGAAGCAAATAAGGTCAAACCTTCGATTTGCAGCTTATTTTCAGATGCGCCAGTGATTCAATTGAGGAGGGAATAAGTATCCGCTTCGCATGGTGGGACCCTCTAACGTTCAACTGTCGGCTTCTTGGCTACATCGGGCTTTCGCAAAGGAAAGTTCCTCTGTGAGTAGCTCAACTGCCTAGACAGAGCTGAGAGTGGGTCTTTAAAGGTCCATGTCCGATCGCTATAGCCGTCGGCCCAGAGACCCCGTATTTTGCTGAATGATCAAAATGTTGGCATCATCAAAAACTACTATTTTTCTCCTTCACTCTGGAATATTAGGGTTAAAGGATGTTTGGATTGGAGGTTTCCAGTGCAAATGTGCCCCATGTTTGGTCCGAACCAATATTAAGTTTTAACACAGTACTCTAGGGGTGCTTACAATCATGTTTTCGCTCTCGGACAACCACCTCGATAGTGGCAAGCTTTCCTCAGCATTTTTCATTGATAGCTTCACTTAGCTGACACTTAGATTTCATGTGTCATCCTGGGTACCAGTCCTCATAATGGCCTGCATCACCATGAAACGCACCTGAAAACGCCTTGAAGTTTCAAGTCTGGGTTAGACTGCGTTCAAGTTTTGACTTACGTTTAGCAGACACGGGTGTGAACAAAAAATTTTAAGGGTGGTGAAAACCGTCAAACTTTCTTGAATAACTAAATGGTTTCTAAGGTAATTCATATATTTTCAGATTTTTGGCACTTAACAACGCATATTTTTCACTGATTTTTGATAAAAATTCCCATTTTTTTTTGCCAATTTTAGCCAAATGACCATTTTCGGGTAACAACAAAAAAATTTTGACTGCTATTTCCTGTGAGTGGAGAACATGAAAACTACTAAAGTGACTAATTCTTTATGCTAATCTTGTGCAGGGTACATTTGGTAATATTCAAATCTGAAATGGGATCAAGCTATTTCTTTATTTTGTAACAGGTAGAAATCGGCAGTCAGGGTGACAATTGATTGGGAAAAAATGCAATATTCGCGCCCATTTGTGATTGAAAACGCCATAACTCCTCAATGGATGAGCTATGGTGATCTTCTTGTGTCTTTTTGTTTCATATTTCCATATCTAAATCGTGATATAAACTTGACTAAGTTGAATGTACGAAAAAAATAATATAATTGTTACCCCCCTACCCCGAACATTTCGGAGGGTGTGAAAAAATAAAGGAAGGACTTCGAAAAACAAAGTCCTTCAAAACTGTGAGGTTTTTAAGGCTAAACAAATATCAACTTGCTATAGCCAAGACCATTCATCCGCATCTAGATGCAAGTTAGTATTGGGGTTTACCCTGAGATCCCACGTTTTTGAAGAACTTATTTTTTTTGCCAGCCGATTTTTTTTTTTGCGTGCTCTAAATTTGAGGACTTAGGCAAAGAATATGGCCTTGTACAGTGCTATGGAAAATTTTCAGTTAATAATTATGCATTTTTTAATTTCAGATTCAGATTCACACAAAATTTCATCCCAGAAAATGGTATTTTAAGTAGGATATCGTTCCCTTTAAGTTCCACCAGTCGGTCCACCAACGTAAGTCAAAGCTTAACGCTGTCTTCGCTTCTGCTCTGGCATCAACATTCTGGCACCTATTTTGTACATAGCTTTTCATCCCTAGGATATCAGTCAAAATAGCCTGCTAATAACTATTAAAGGTGCACCTTCAATTTTGTTGATGTGTTCACTAATATTCCTTGAAAAAAGGTAATTGCCAAATTTCACTTGATTCTGACCGTGCATTTTGATTTTAGGATCAAATAATGCTTGGATCACAGCATAGGCCCGTTATTAATTGTAATTTCTGTAAGTTTGCGGACAGAAAATTCAAATTATTTTTTCATTTAGAGTAGATCGAATCTGCAGGTAAATTGGAACACAGGGCTAACAGTATCAAATGTATAGGAATCAAACCGTTTTATGCAAGTGGGGAGGGGATGGCGATGACCATGTGGTGAATGGCTTCAGCAATTAGCTTAAACCAAAATTCTCCATTTTGGTAATACAAAAAATCACAGAAATTTCCCACGGTGAAATGAAACTGCCAAATTCTCAAGCAATAACATCAATCGGGTCAATCACCGTGAGGGACGGGCGATGCCAGAACAAATGCAGGGAAAAAGTTACTATAAAATCCGACTATTTACCCACATGAGGAAAGCAGGAACGTTCCATCTGAAATTTTGGGGAAATAGTCTAAATAGTGTCATGACACATGATATAGTATCCCACCATCAAATGACATCAATGATTCTGAAGCATTAATCCTAACACACTAACAGTGTGTGGCACTAACATAACTGTAAGTGCTTAGTACAAGTTATGTAACCTAATCCTTATCCCCAAAACCTACACTGAACAAATAAAGACACCTGCTCTACTGTATTGCATGACTTCTCAAATGTCAAAATCCCAACATTATCACATCATGTGTGAAAACAGAAAAAAGAGCTGAAAATAAACTTTACAATGACCCCCATTTACAATGACAGAGTATCACTAAAATTTTAATTTGAATTCAAATTAAAATAACGGCATATAAACATTCAATATATTAAAGGTGAAATTACACCCTTAATAATTATTCTTATCGGTACTCCAAAGGATATATGTGACCATACAGTCACAATGTAAAATCCCATATTTTGTTTTCATAATTGGTGTTATGACATTTTGCTATGCACAGCCTGTTTTGAAAGTCTCATTTTATGACAAACCTGAAATAAAACCAAACCTATGCAACTGCGACCCACTTTTGACAACTAATTTGATGTTCTACAACACTGACTCGTCATCTGTGTAAATATTACAAAATTGTGGGCAAATATGATTTTTCCTAAAATCTAGTTTAACACGACTCTATGGAGAATGGGCAAGGTGCTAAAGCATACAATCCGACCGGTGGACTTTGTAGGCCGATATGGCAATGATTCCCATAATGGATTTTTATGATAGCTTTTACATGACTACACTTATTATCAGTTGTCAACATTGTGTCGCGACTGCTTATGTTGCCTAAATAAGACTTTTTGTGCACGGAGGTCAACATCTGCTGGTGTATGGCAAATGGTGTGCCCATATAGTATGGCCCCATACGTACATGTCAATACTCCTTTTTTATCCTTTCCATATCAGGGCTTGTCCGATTGTCTGGCGACCCCCCTCTTTCACCCTGTAGTAGTAGTATAAAAAATGCATATTTTGTTCTCTTTGTCGTCCTGAATTTCAGCCTTCACGAGCTATTCTTTTCCATATAGACAAAAACTGTCGTTTTAATGATTAACCCTCAATATTACAACTCTACTCATCTTTGTGTCCTAAACAGCTCCCTCGCTAAGTAACACACACGACAACTTTATTTACGAATTTCCTAGTACTAAAATCAGGCTAATACTGAAGTAAAGGCAGACACAAGTGCAAAATTAAATGGCAAATTTAATTTTGGCCCACCTGAAATAAGCCTTGCTAAATTGGCCGTGATCAAGGCTGTCTGTGACAATGCAAAAACTCAACCTTACCTAGGGGGTGCTTTTTATATTAATTTGAAGACAATCACTGAGAGTATGTACAGCTTTATATTGCATTTTCTAGAATACCACACGTTCAGATCATATCAGCCCTGAAGTAGCTCTGGCACATGGTAAATGTTTTTCTACCTTTAACCCTCTTAATTCCTACATCCTTTCGTTAATTTCATATTGGCTCATTATATGATAAATCATGATATAACCTCTGAGTAACCGATCAAAATAATCTTCAGAGTTCGGTGCACTTTTAACCATGTTGGCTGATTACAATCAGCTGATTATAATCGCCATTTAAATTGAAACACAGAGCATCAATGATGCAGTAGCCCTAAAATATTATTCATTCAAAAACACACAACATCCTTTAAAGACCTTTATTATGATTTACAATAGAAAATGGCACATTAACCCTAACGCGGGCCGAAGATTCAATGAGAGGCAACGAAACCGTGGTACCAGTCAGAAAATATTTTCTCGGTTGCATTCTCGGCCCGTCAACAGAGTTTTGGGCTCGGGGGTCAAATTCTCTCAGTGGCCTTCATTGATCTGCAGTCTACCTGTAAATGACGCGATGTTCCATGTTGGCAATTTTGGGCCGTCTTAAGGAAATGACGTCGATGTTCCTCGTTGCTTTATATTGGGCCGTCTTTTCGGAAAATGATGCGGTTCCCCGTGCATTGGGCCGTCATTCACGAGAAATGAGGCGATGCTTTTCACTGCAGTTCGGACGGTTTGCCCGCAGAAGGCGCAATGCGTTTCATCAGGCGGGGGTACACTGTGACAATGCCATAACAATGTTCGATTTCGATTTTATAGCGCCAACATTTTCGATAATCTATTTTTTTTTAATTATGCAGTAACGATCATGACGTAACCGGAGCATGACGTAGTATAATAGTGCCACGCACGACTATGATGTGCGTATAGCGCCACTCACGCCTGGCGAACTATAAGCTACAAATTTCATGCAAATCAGTGTGCAGTACGCAGTCCATTATTTATTTATTTATTAATTAATCCCTTTTTTTATTGCATTCGCCACGCGATGCGTTTCACTGCATCTGGGACGTCTTTCCCGTAAATGGCGGCGATGTTATTTCGTTGCACATCTCTGGGCCGTCTTCCCGGGAAGTGACGCGATGGGTTTTTCCGTTGCATTGGGCCGTCTTCCGGAAAATGACGCGAGTGGTTTTTTGTTGGCATCCTGGGCCGTTATTGAGTTTACGCTACTTATTCCTTGCGCGGGGAAAAACAAAGGCCGAGATTCAATGAAACGCAAACTTTGGCTCTCCGTTGCATCTTGGCTGTTAAAACTAAACAATAGATGCCCCTCGTTGCATTTGGGGCCGTCGGCCGGCAAACGACCCGGTCCGGGTTAGTTAATACAAGTTTTGTTATGAACTTTTAAGCCAGGATTTTTGGCACTATATTATGATACCGAGTATTAATTCACATCGAGATTAACTTAAGCCAAAATTTGTTTTTTATGTTTATAATACAATGCGGCTTTAATATCATTGCAAATATAATGGTTAACTTCAGGTCATCTTATTGAACTAATAATATGATGTGAACCCCACCTAAATGATGTGAACGGCCCACTAAGTCTGAGCTTTTTTTTTTTTAAATTCTTTCACTTAGAATATGGACATCAAGTGAAGTACATTTAGGCTTATCAATAGCCAATCATGGAGTAGGCCCTATGTCAATTTTATGACTACATAGTATTTTGTAGCTTTACATGTACCCAGAACCACAATACGATCCTGAGCCATACAAGACATTCTAGCATTATCTGAATAAAGTTTGGCCCGGGAGTCTGCAAGCAAACATATTTTTAAGTGTCAGGATACTTTGGTATGGTAATAAAATGTGATAAGTAGAATGAAGTCATGGAAATTCCTTCTTTATTATGAAAACGAAATTCCATAAATAAAAAATGGAAAGAGTTCCATATGTACCCCCCACCGCCTTTAAAATTGTAGGTCAGGAACAAATTCTTTTATTTACTGGCTTAACACTAACAAATACCCCTAACCCTAAGGACAAATAAAAAACAAAAAATGGCATGTAGAACTTCTAAGAGGGGTTCATATGGGAACTCTTGCCAAAAACAAAACAATGAAACCTGCTATAAATAATAACCTGATCAATGAGTATACACATAGGCCTAATCATGTTAGGTAAATTTAGGTGACAATGACAATTACAAAGAACATCTGTCAAAATTTTACACCTTTGTTAACTTTTTATTCAATAACAGGTTCTTCACAATTAAAAAAACAACTTCAATTTTATTTAAAAAAATTTGTTCTTGGTGTGAGTAGTCTACAATATCTACAGTTGACTTGTTTGAAACAGATTTTTCATGTAGTAGCTTGAGTTAAGCATTTGCAGTTACAATATAGCCTACGTATTCTTTCAACCAACAATGCAGGCTACAGAACGGGAAAATAATAAACCCGCCCCATACTTTTGATCATGTTAATCACAGCATCTCATAGAATAACATTTTCCTCCAAAATGTGATTGATCCCATAAAGTACTTTATTAAGCTTATTACTAGTATTTTAATCTTTTGGTTTAATTTCTCTCGGTTAAAATTCTGTTAACTTGTTATCTTTTTAATTTCTGTTAGACACCTTCAAGAGTAACTTGTCAGGACAAAGTTGGGATTTTTAACCTAACTAAAACATTCACACAATTGCAATCAACTTTTTCCAAGATCAGTGTAAAATGAATATGTGAAGTTAACAATTATTTTCTTATTGATATGAACAATAAACTATAGGGTAAAAGACAAATGACTATTGATTAATATTTAGTCATTTGTCTTTTACACTATATCTATTTCCACATAATAAGAACTATTTCAGAAGAGATCCTTACAATTCTGCCCTATGAATTTGCTTCTGACATAACACTATATTTATCTTGTTTTTGTTGCATACCGAACACACTTTAACTTAGGAGGAAAGTATTATTATTTAAGGACACACTCAACACTATTGTGTAAATATATTGTCTGAAGATACGTTACTTAATATATGGGTGATTTATGATCTATTGGGGCTTCTTCTTTTATTCTTGATGATGGTGATGATGACATTTTTTCACATCGTCTCCATTGCTTTAAACTTAAATAAAATATTTTTTCATTAGGGCCCAGGAGTCATTGCTATTCATCAGTGTTTTTTCCTACCTAATTAAAAGTGTACTTCTTTTTATTCTTAATTTAGATAACATGATTGGAATGTCCTCAATCGGTAAAGCCGTTTTTTTACATCTTTATAATGCATTCCAGTGCATTAATTCACAAACCTTAAAAATAGCTGAAAATACCAGTCTTCTATGATAATACAATGCGCCTTTAATCACCAATAGCAAATTACATAGCAAATGGTATACTTATTATCATGCAAGTTTGAAATGATTTATGATTGAACTCTGCAATGCACATGATCTGAGGCTTTAATTTTGTTTTTGTCTTTGTAAAATAAATTCATTTTTCATGCGCTAAGGACTTCAAGTGATATAGGCTATCCTAGCCATCAAGGGAGCCTATTCAAACCTATGGACCACACCGGTAGTATTAAAGTAGTAAATTTGTATTTTTACACAGAACCACACCATATGCCAATTTAATGAAAAACTTAAATTCAATTAATTGATAGAATTCTAGTTATTTCCAGTTTCAATTCAAAGAACAAACATGTTTTTTCTGGTATAGAGTTTTAAGTGTCAATACTTGAATCTGCAAGGTGACCTAATGGCATGTATACTCCAGGTGGCGCATGAATTTGTCAAAATGAAGCTGTTGAACCTTAAACATGCAGTTTAATTGAGAGTACTCCCAACTTCGATCTTTTGGTTTCTAATCTCACTCTACACTTTTCATGTAACTTGACGTTCATTAACTGTTTGTGTCAATGCTAAGACCTGTTTCTGTCTGTGCAAATCACCTCATTATGTTTGCTTTACACATGATTTTAAAATCATGAGCTATTATTTCTTAATGTCTCAATATCAATTAAGCATACCGTTTGTTTACAACAAGCTCAATTCCCACAACAGGCCATTCCATTTTTTCAATTATCTGCTTGTCATCAATGGTTCAAAAGGAAGTAGTTCTAGTAGTGCCTGGTATGTAAAGTGGTGGGGTATCCACAAATTTGTAAAAAAATCATTTTAATATTCAATCCAATGTAACTTGACTAATACACAACCGTTTCACCATCGCTAGGCACTATCAAATTAGGCTATAATTTCATCCCACTGATATACTAGACAATGTTTTTAAGGACTTTTAATAATATCCATAATGATAATTGATAATAACAACATTTTTTTCACATTCCATTAATATGTGACAGCCACAAGGTTATACTACATGCTACAATATTGTTTGCCTTAGCCCCCAGAAGAGACACACCAAAGTGCATATTTAAAACCTTGGCTCCAGATAGCAGTATAAAAGGCCACTGGTGATTGGTTGGACGGTCATTTTATTATTATAGGACTAGGATAAACAGTAACCATTTTAATAAGCATATCACTATTATGAAGTGCTATTTTGAACCATTGTGTGAACATGGGATTTGTCGTGAATGAGATTGGCAAACCACATATGTGTGGGGGGGCACTCTCTTATCTCTTTGGCTAATATCCCTCACACTAGAGTCCTAATATGAAAATGACTTGAAACTAACCACTGCTAGTTGAAAGCATAAAGTTGAAATAAAACCAAGTATGGTCAAGTGAAGACCAAAATTGATAGTATTACTATAGAGCTTAGCCACTGATGTCAAAAGGACACCCCCAACTGTGGAAATGGAGAGTGCTAATTGAAGTTTATAACATAACTATCGCTTCGAGCAGGTAAAACTTTAAATTTACTGCCAGTGGTTTATTAGATGGACTGCACATGCAATGTGCCTCTCTAAGCCAGCCTTGATAATGCATGGCTTTCAAGTTTCACATTCACACAGATCATTCATCTCATTATCGGACAACCTACACTCAGACCAACTCATCTTTTGCCTCCCAACCCCATTCATAATAATGGAGAAATACCAAACCCCACAATGAGTCACCGGTGCCCCACCTCATGGCGGAAACACCCTCAAACATCACATGACCTCTTGGAGAAATTTTAAAAATCACAATCATAACTTTTCAAAGAAATGTCCATGATTACTTGCACTATGGCATACCGGCAAGTTTCAAAAGAATTAGACAAGACATGAGAGACTAGTTTTATTAGATAATATTGTGTTTCCTCCTCCCTACTCTAATTTCTACGTGATGACAATAAGCCTATAGATTATAGGCTAAAAAAAAAATCACATGATTTGATTTGAATCAATTTAAATTGATTTTTAATGATTTAAATCATGATTTCAAAAAAAAAAACCACGCCTGTTTTTTTTTTTTTTTGACACTTTCTTTACTTTGTCTCCTATTGGCTTTTATAGCCTATGTATAACCAATCAATTTACCAGTACTGGCCGGGTAGATAATGATACCTTGTGTACAACAACAATCATTTTATGCTGCAACCACTTCAACTGTGCTGTTAAAGGTGCAAACGAGAGATTTCACATCTCAGGGTGTACCTAAAAAAAGAAAGCAATGATTTTTAGGCCCTGATGTAAAGCTTTCAATAAAAATATCCCAATCTGAAAGGAATTAAGCTGAGAATGTTTTCTTGGTACAAATTGTGAAATTTTGTATAGGAAAGGCAAAATACAAAATTGAGGCCTATGTTTAATATTGAAATTATAAGCAAATCAATATCACTTTTTTCTCTCTTTTAAAGACATTTCTGATTTCTGTAGCCACACATGGTAAGAAATCTAGTCATTGCCTAACGCTCCTAGGAAAAGTTACTTTATATCACAAATATTTTTTTGTCCCCCACACTCTCTCTTTTCTACCTTCAGTCTTCTCACTTCCCCCCTAGTATTACTGTTCTCCTCGACTATAACATGGAACGCACAATTCCACGGGTCCTTTCCGCCCAAGAGAAAAACACGAAAGAACTGAGTGCGGAAGAAAAAAAAAACTAAGCTTTTTTCGCTTCTGTCGCCCACTGATACCCGAAAACTGAACCATTAAATAAGAATTATCTGTGACCTTTGTACAAGAGCAACACAATTCACACAATTATTTGCTAGTAGCAACCACACTGTTTCTACGCCCTAAACAACTGGAAGATAGAAGTTGTGTACGTTGAGACATTAAGTAATTATACAAATTTTGCAGGTCATAATGGCAATTCAAACAAGAGACAACACACCAAACTCCACATCCCGTCTCATTCCGCCGACATTAAACTATCTTCCATCAGCTAGTTTTACCAAGACAAAATATCCTTCTTTTCTCTGTTATGTTTTATTTGCAAGTTTTGAGCCCCGCCATTTCACTGTATTTGTGTAACATTTGGACACGACACTATTTTTTCTTGCCTCTCTCCCCCCCCAGAGATTGAAATTTTTATCTACTTATTTTGCCTCATCACAATCTAAGATTGTCAGAGAGAAAAGGAAAGAGAAGATGAGAAGGTCGATAGGAGGGCAGAGACTCCATGGTACACCAAGATGGTGCGTTTTCTCGCCACCCAGACCAAAATAAAGTGATGATTTCCCTTAATGGTGAGCGTATATTAATTACAAAAATTTCAAATAGATATTTTGGCGATATAATTGAGTTGATTTGGATCCCCAGTGACGAAATATACAAAATACATCCAAACCTAATTTTTGCTTATTATTGATATTATCAGATTTTATAAATACGGATCCTTCCTGACTAGTTGTAGAATTGTGCTGGTTTGCCTTACTGATACCAATCCTGCATGTCCTGAGGTCGGTACAGTTAAATTAAAACTCGGATCATTTCTGCATGATTTGTTGATTCTTTGTGGATCTGTCTGAGCCTGTGTTCTAGGTTTTTAACACAGATGACCAATCAGGGGTGCAGTGGTAACTCGATTACCTGCTAGAAGATGGAAGCCTGTTGTCATGGTCTACGTGGAACCAGAGTCTGTTCTGCCACATGGGTGATAAGAAGTTGCCTATTGCCTGAATTGTGATTACTATGAGAGTGGTTTCGAGGGTTGCTAACATTGGCACTGTAACTAGCTGTGCTGTACATCTGCATCAATGGCATTCCAGAGATTAGGCTTTCATTCCCTGATTGGTTCTGTTGTTCTTGGTTCACGCCTCTTCATCGTTACCAGGTACCAGACATGTTTGTAAGGCAGATATGAAGGACCCCCCATTGTCTAGGGGGTGTGTTTGAGACTTGGCATTAGGCTGTTTAATCCTTTGCTCTGGCACCTGAAGCAGCCATAGTGATTAACCTGGGCTTGAAGATCCCTTGTTGGGAAAATTCCATCCCTGCATGTTTCCTGGAAGTTACTGGTGGAAGCCCAGAGCTATATTCTCATTGACAGGCACACTGATGTTCTCTGTATTGGGTCTAGTCCAATTCCTGTATGTTTTATACTTGAGGAATTACTGTACTGGAGAACAGTGTGGCTACTTTGGGGATGTGCCATTTGGCAGTTGAGCAAGCTCTACCTCCCCACTCACAAGTGATCCCGTCTATTGCTTCTATTGTTTCTTTCCCAGCAGAGGATTCATTTTCAGCATTATCAGTTGGGTTTAGCTCCTACTGTGGTTGTGCTATCTTCTGTAGTGACTTTCCTGTTTCTTTGGCAAGTTGGAGCTCGACTTGAACTGTTTTTGGCACTGCTTACACTGGTATGGTTTTTCTCCACGTGTTGGTGCGTACATGGCTTCCCAATCATGTTTTGAGACTCCCATGTCGTGACACAAGAAGGACACCTTGTTCTGGTTTTCAAAGGTATGCTTTGCTCGGATGTGCAACACTAGAACGTGTTTACCGGTCGGGAGCCGAGCAAAGGGATGTAGTGTTACCCCTCCTCTTCTCCTCCAGTTCTGCAGAAAGGACACACATGAGGTTTCACTCGCTTCGCGTTGTGCACTGTCCGTATGTGCCTTGCGAGGTGTCACTGCGATGGAATGCCTTTCCGCATTGCTCACAGAGACACTAGGTTCCGAGTCTGGAGTTTGCATTGAAGAACGATACTCGCTTTCCGTGAACTTTGACCTCACCAAACTGCACTGATGCGGTCGATTTGCGACATGCACACGCGTTACATGCGCCATCAAGTTTAGATTTCAGTGAACAGGTTTCTTGCCACTGCGGCCTTGAAAGGTGTCATCCCTGAGTGTGACTTTCAGTGCTCTACTAAATCAACTGGGTTTTGAAAATGAAATCTTTACCCTCAAGTTTTCACAAAAGAGGCTTTCAGTTGCAATGGCTTTGACATCTTGCTCATGTAGGAGCCTAGACACACAATGAGCACGCAAAAGAACACTTGAAGGGTTTGTCTCCTGTGTGGAGTCTTATTTCATGGATGGTGACTTTTGTCGTGGAGGAGAAGCTCTATCACAATGTCTTCATGGGTATGGCTTTTCCACCATTGGGAAAGAAACAATATAAAAGAGGATTAAACACTAAGAAAGGCTGCCACACAAATCACTCATCCTGATTGGTTTATTCAAGTGTACAACATATTAATAGTCTCTCTCATGTACTTTTTTGTAAATATTGTTATAAATGGCCTCCTTTTTCTGATTAAACTTTTAAAGTATTACTTTTTCTCATTTTATTTGAGAAAAGATGTCTCACAGGAACAAGTATTTTGTTACTAATAAAAAAGAAAAGGGAATACCCTAGTTGTTTTTTCTAGTGCACCTGTTTAGATTGCACAATAGGGGGAGTGGGGGATTCACCAAGAATGCTAAATGAGTAACTGACTCACTTGTATGCTGTTAAAAAAGATCAAAACATTGCAAGATCTGTGGAAATTCCCCCACAGAGTTATATATATGAAGTGATGTAATTTAGATTGTTAAATCTTATTGAGGTGCAAAGGTCATGTTTAGGCATAGAATGATGTAATGTCTATTTTTAGACTGGGATTTTTGTGAAGTCAGTATATATCGGAATTTGGCTAAGTCTCCGCCGATCATGCAGTTGCAAAATCAGCTATCACAGTAATGGATATCTAGTTTTATCTACAATAATGGTACTTTTATGCTTCCCACACAGTGCCAGGATTTATTATATGTTTCAATTCCCATGTGAGCAGAGTGCTGTAATATTCTACGTCGTCTTTGAAGCCAAGGTGCTGGGAATCAAAGTAGGATTCCCAATTGTGGACAGATAGATAGAAATCGTGGGGATTATCTTGGACTGTGGATTTTATTATCGTCGAGGGACTTAATTTATCCTTGTCGTCTTCGAACTTCTGGACAAGATTAACCTTCAGGACTGAGAAGATTCCTTGGAATTAATACCTGAGGAGTTTTGTATGAGCTTGTGCGCTGTCATTTTGGAGTCTTCGCTGAGGGCAATCATCGTTGAACTGCAACGCTTTCACACAGTACACTAGTAAACCATAAGTATCTTAACTAATTGTGTATATGTAAATTTTGTTTTGGACATACCAAATTCTTGAACCAATCAGTAAAGATCATTAAAACTGTTTATTATATATAATTTAAGATCATTGGTGCACAAGGCTCATTTATTTGTGTTTTGACAGGGTATTTCTGACCTTAAGACGGTCTACGAGACGTCATAACAATATACAAGTTTAATTATGTTTCCAAATCAGGCAAACTTAATACACACAAGTTTGTATAGTACATTGTATAGTCTAATTTAATCACATAACAGGAGAATGCAAACACTTGCAGAGTGACTCACATGTGCAAAACCTTGTTTTTTCCTTTCCCAGATGATGTTTCAGAGCCCCATACATATAATCCCATGCAAAACAGTTAATTGCCAGGTGTCCACTGTCCAATGCACTGTCAATTTCAATTGAATTCTGTAGAAAAGGGTAGTTTACATTCACCCCTATCCTCTGCTAGTAGTCAGATCGATAGTACCAATAAAAAACCTCTGGGGATAATAAATTTGATGTACATAATACGCATCAATTTCTTTTCCTAATCAACTGAGTGTTGGACCCTTGAAAATACTAACTGAAATATCCATTATACAGCCTGTACTCAAAAAAAATGTACAATCAAAACAGAATTTTTTCAATATTTATCTCAACATAAGTAAAGGGTCTTTTTGTACAGCACATTAAAGAGAAAATCCAGCCTTTCCATATTTTTTTATTTCATCTCATTTTGCTTGTTGCAATCGAGAGATAACTCCAGTTTAACGCGGAACCAAAAATCGAGTTTGTGCCACTTTCTGGTGAGTGAAAAGGTGAACGAATTTGGTTAACATAAGTTATTATTCCACACTTGAACAGATATGAAAATCTTTAAAAAGGATTATCTTCATAAAGAAACTCTAAAAGATACGAAAACAGCTCCTAATGGTGAAGTTATGTCGTAAGTTTCTGCTTTAAGATAAAGTGAATGATATTCGACATACTGTTGTTTGTTAAAACTTAGAAGAGAACCATGAACATACAGATGGCGAGCAAACCTGGAGGAAGATTTTTTATGGTATTGAGTATCATGAAACGCAAATCCTCCAACACTTTGATACTTTGGCTTTTCCCAATTCAAATTTTTGTTGACTTCACAATTAGTAAAAATTCACCAAAGGAGTGGAATATTTTTAAAACCGTTTTCTTTGATTTGGAGTGTTTATTTTGGGTTCATTTACAATCCTCTGGCAATTGATTTTACCGCTACCAATTTTGCAATAAATTCAAAGTTCCATTTCATTGCCATGCAGGAATATTTGTATTGCTTATTATTTCTTAAAAGGAGATATTTATCATTGAACTGATGATGTTGATTATTAAACGTGTGTCGATAAAACTAGACTTCTTTTGTTTATTTTAATCTGGTGTTTGTTTCTCTTGCAAGTTGCAATACTTTTGTGGAGCATTCCAACAGCATGGCATAACTGAGGCGAAGCAACTCTGCCCATGCATAAAAGTGGCACAAAATCGATTTTAGTATATCGACACTTAATTGATTATATCTCTGGATTGACAAAAGCAAATAAGAAAAATCAAACCAACACCATTGGAAAGCCTGGTCTTTGTAACTTTAATCATTAATACCAGTAATAGTGACTCTTATGAAATTTCTATTTAACCATTTGTTTTCTGATTGTCCATTTTTTTTGAGACAGTGCTGTACATGTAAATCAAATTTACTGTTAGAATCAATGTGCTGTACAAGTGACTGTTACTTGATCCTCGGATCTACACTGGGCTAAACCAACAAAGCATGCACTTTGGATGTTCTGAAATCATCCTGTTTCTTCAAGTGCTCGAATACCTCAAATTTGACTATTTTTGCTTTGAGATTTTTTAACAAAAGCTACCAGCATAGGTGTATATGCCAATGACTGTTGATCTGTGGATCCAAAAGCCTAAAAACAGACCAGTCTATGTATTCGCAACTATTTCAAAAGTTATACTTAGTGGCAACTAGTTACAAGAATGTTTTATATTGGATGCCAAACAACAAACATTCAATAAATACTCAATGGTAGGGATTAATTTCAATTATAATATAATTGAGTTTATATTGTTGGCTAAGGCATTCAATATAAACGTCTTGTCCAAATGCGAGAGCCCACATTATATGTGCCCCCTTGTTGTGTCAATACCGTCCCGTGTTTTGTGCCCTCTCCCTTTGTTCCCCGGTCGCGTGCCCCTGTTAGCCAATCCAGGTTACGTTGTTGCTCTGGTCGTCACGTCAGCTATTTGTGTTCATTCACTTTCCATACCAATTCATTCCGTGGAGGTTGTGTCAAAACCCACCCACCCACCCTTTTGTTAAAACTTCTCTCTTTTGGTCGTAATATTCATGTGGGTGATACTTTTATTTTTTTCTGTTTTTCTCTGTACCCTGTTGTGCGGTGGTGTTACAAGTTTAAAAGTTTGTCATGCTTATAAGTTATTATAAGCTTTTAAGTTGTATTTAACATTTTTTTATAATCTCGAATGCACATGCTGCTGTTGGTCACTTTATATTTAAATATATTTAATGTTTACCTTTCTGAATTGAATGGTTGGGTCGCTCCCATGTGTAGGTGCAAGCATGGAATATAGTAAATACTGCCTGGGATTATTTTAGTATTTTCTTATTCAGTGACAGTCGCCTAATTTAGGGGTAAATAGAGATGGCATTAGTGAATAATTTAGACAATTTGTCCGTGTAAGGTTTGGCTCTCCTCTTCCTCTCTGCATCTCACGTGCCATTGTGCAGGGTTCCATATTGGTTACAAAGTTACAAGGTTGCCTATTGCTTAATTATATCACTACAAAATATATACCTATGTCGAAGTTAGCCTTGGGTTTATCTCGCCTCCTGTGATCTGTACATGTGACCACTCCAGATGTTACTGCCTGTGTGTAGGTTGGGTTTTAATAACTCCTTCTTTTAACTGCATAACAATGTCTCGATTTAATTGTCTGCGCTGATGTTCATCATTTAACGCATGCCAGATGCTTTCTGTCTGGTGTAAAAGGCTGATGGTTATCCCCCTTGTTTTTCTATTGTGATAAATCCTTGCACATTGTAGTGTGATATTTGCGATAATAAGAGAACCTTCCACGAGTATGGTAAGGTATAGCATCTCACTTACGTGTCCTTTTCGTGTTTTATCTCGAGTTGTGTGGACAATTTAATAAGCGTCTCCTTTCATTTTTGTCAACTTGTCTCCCTTTTGAGTACCACACATAATGAGGATTAACTTGTTGGCCTTGGTTGTGCTCATTGATTTGATTCACAAAAGGAGATCAATACTAGACATAAAAGGAGACATAGCACCCTGGAACTCTTCTTGGGTACAAAGCTCCAGAGTCATCACCATGCAGTCTGTTTGAAAACCCCCAGTGGACACCAATGAAAAGTATGATTGATCTGGGTGAAGTTCACTCCTTGTATACAACAAGGGTTGACTAACAGAATGCCTAACCCTCATCATGGCACTTTTTGGCCATTTTTGAATTTTGGTACCCCCAAGATCTGTATCACCAGTGGCGTAACCAGAACCTTTGCAAATGGGGGGGGCTGAAGGGTGCCAAGGCCTTTTTTTGAGGGCAAATTTGGGTCCTCTCCTAAACACTGTACAAAAAGTCATTCATTTGGGGGGCTGAGGGGGGGGGGGCAAGGTTCGGTTTGGGGGCTTGCGCCCCCCTGCCCCCCGCTGGTACGCCACTGTGTATCACCCAGATATTCCTAGAATTTTAAGGCCAAACTCAATTCCCATGTTAGATATAGCAGAATTTCACTTGAACACATCTCAATGTGCACCATAACATTACCACAGAAAAGTCCCCCAACTCCGATTAGCTTTTTTTTTAGTCAAGACCTCCACATGTATTAAGTCACCCCTCCGACATCTCTTATATAATATGGATTGCTGAGGTTGAATAACAGAAAATAGCGCCCTAGCCTATTAAATATCGGGCGGTCAAAGACGATCCTGATATTTTCTTGGCAGGGCGAATATTTTCCTGTTTATCAACCGAAAAAAGCCACCAATATTATTATTATTAAGCAAGAAGAAGCTGACCCTTCACAAAATAGTTTGTAAAATGGCTTCAAAACTAATAAAAACAGAGTCTTTGTTTGATGAGTTGCTTGACCAAATGCCCAATATTTTTGCGTATTGTGCAGTGTTGGGCGGTACGCGTAATAGCACTTGGTCTTTGCATGCAGGTGTGCATAAATAATTGTGATTTTTGAGTATTTCTTTGGTGGCAAACCACTTCATGTAGGTGTAAAAGTGGTTCCTTTTCGGTCTCATTTTCAGTCTCTACGGAGACACAATGTTAATTCCTCATTGATGAAAAACACTTGTCCAAGACATGTCCCAAACAAGAAACGTTTTGCTACAAGTTTTAAAAAGGCAGAATCACTACCTGTAATGAATGCGTTCATGAATGGCAAGATTGGTTGATTTTGGCACAGATCTGGTTTGCAAAACTGACACGTGACTTCCGTTTGCCGCCTTTTGATGGATTAGGTCCTGCTGTTCGTCTTTCTTTTTGTTGTGGGCAGTTGTTAAAACAGCTTTTTTGTCACTTTCCTTTTTATGTTTGTGTTTCTTCTTTTAGAGTGTTTTGCTTGGAGAAACATTTCTTCATGGTTTGCAGCCTTTTCCACCTCTGCTGCCATTTTGTCACAAGAATTACCAACTTTCCAATGGTCATGTTTTGCTGATGTATGAAAGCATCTTTTTCATTAGTTAGCTCAAAATATCTTCAAGGTACAATCACATTTAGCACAATTCTTTCTGAAGGATCTTGATGTGGGATCTTGGATAAGATCTTCTCCAAGACTCTCTTCTGTCCCACTTAATGCCTGAGGTGCCAATGTGACCATTCCTATTTTACAATCCTACTACTTGAGGTGCTGCTATTGAGTTTGTTTGTTACCCCACATGGATCACTGGCAATGGTCTTCTTAATTCTCTTCCCCAGTCCTTAGTGCATACATATGTTGGTTTGTGATTGAGTATTGTCTGGCCTGTTGAAGTGTACAGTTTGTGTTCCTACTGCCAAAACCATTGGGGCAGGAGACCATTGGATGCTGACGCCTTTTACAATGTCTAAAACCCATATCTGCAAGAATATTGAAACAGTACATTAGATGTCCTCACATTATAATTTTTAGTCATACTTGTTATGATCCGAGTTTCCTTGGACAGATATCAAGATAAAAATTTGGTAAAATTATTACCGATTACACAAGGCTGTCTTTAATGGAATACAGCGCAATATTACATGTATGATGTGCTCTATTCCGTAAAATGCAAATTAGGTGATGGGCTTTCTCTAAGAACTAATTTTAAATTGCATAATTGCCTTAAAAAACATCAAATATAAAATAATGCTCATATATTAACATGAAAAGAAATCTGTCTCATGAGCTGGCCTTAAAAAAAACACATTTGCTATGACTTGTAATAATATGAGAAATCCCAACTATTTTCTGTTATAATTGTGCTCACAATTACTGAAACTAAATACATAATTTTGGCTGCACAACAAATATAATACATGTCCACTTATGTGTTCGCATCATTTTGTTAATTCGTTTGGCATCTTGGGACTATATGGTTGAAATGGGTGCATTAGAATTGCTTTGTGTAGTCTTTATTAAACACAATATAACCATCACCCACTGTATGCATATACAGTTCACCTTTATTACCTTCTCAAACTATGAATTGAGCAAACATATGTGCACGTTATGGACCATTGGACTTTGATGGATCTTCAAAGCGGTAAATTTGGTGTCAAAATGCAGCGAACACCATATGTTGACGTTGAGGTCGAAGATTGGGCTTCCTGGACAAAAATTGTTCAATACCTTAAAATTATTTTCTGCTGTGCAATAAACATTTTCAACAAAATTGCAAAAAGTGTCCCACCAGCAATAAACAGCAAAACGTAGCTCTAGACATCCCACCGGCAATTAGCAGAAATTATGCTTTTAAAAAACTGCCGAAATAGTGTTGAAGTCTCACCAGCAGTTAGTAGCAATGGGTCTCTCGAGAGGGGTAGCGGCCCACCAGCTTTGCGCAGCAATAGGTTTTTCACTAGTGGTACTTCTGGGTTTGCCAAATTGACCTTACGCACCTCTGCCAAATTTGGAAGGTCCAACGTACACTTAACATTCAGGAAAGAACCCAGAAGTACTTGGGAAAATAGTGCACTACATGTATGGGATGGGGTTAAGATGGCCGCTCTATACCTCAAAAGCCAAACACGTCTCACCTGCAATTGGCAGCAGCTCCTTTTTGGCGATCTCATGAGGGGAAAGTGGCTCACTGGTTTTAAAGGTCCCAGGAAATAAGATGATAAACCTAGTCCAAATCTTTACGGGGCATTCCATTCCAATAAACAGCTAAAACAGGGCCACAAAAAAGAATACACTACCAGTGACATCATTAGTGAAACTATTGATTTTCAGTCAGTGCCATGAATAGATCCACACCAGTTACATGGAATTTCCATTACTCTCTGAAAAATCAATAGTCACTAATGATGTCATCACCAACCCAAATATTGAATGCTTTCTCGCCCCTCCTTGTAGACTTGACACAAACCATATCAATTCTATTTGCATTTTCTGGGACCTTTAAGTAGCAAATGAACATCAGGCAATTAGAAGCAGTGTAAAACCTTTTTATCTCTCGTGGGCCACCCAGCAAAATTCAGCAATGAAAGTAACTTGATTGCTTGTTATTGCCGGATGGAGGTGTTAATTAGGATTAACCCTAACACCACGGCTCGGCAATTGAAGCAACTGAGTTACCTTTAGGTGACTTCTCTACTGCTCCTCGACATCCAACAACAGCTATTTTCTTTTTTGTGAGGCGTTGCTGGTCTTTGCCATTGTGTCGCTTTCCGCTTCAGAAACACACCCCTTTCTGCCTATTGCCTATTGGCCGCTTTCCCCAGAGGGACTGCCAAAAACATTGCTTTCTATTGGCTGTTGAGACTACACCACTCCATAACAACACAGTTTTGGTGTTGCCATTGACTGTACTGGACCTTTCCGGAAGTAGGATCAGCGTACATTCCAGTCATTGCTTTGCATTAACTTCGGGCTGTCTCCCTGCAAGAAGACAGTTGAACCAATTGCTTTCTATTGCCAGTGTGACTTCTTCCCCTCAGGAGACCTATTGCTGCCTATGCCAGAGAGACTACAAAGCTTTTCCGCGTTTTTTTCCGCTGGAGGTAAACGGCTCACCGGCAGTGCAAGGTCCACTAGACTTGCTTGGTATTGCCGTTGGGACTTGCATGGAGAAACTTTTGTATTGCCTTCTATCGCACCTAATCTATTGTTCAAACATTAATTTTTAGTTTTTTCTTTTTTCACTCCTTTTGGAGTGTTTTTTTGTTTGTTAAGATTAGGATTTTTCAATTTTGTATTTCGAAACACCTGATGTATCAAAAAAAAAAATACCGTAAATCATAAATCATGCCCCAATTTCCCCACAATTATTGTGGGTAACAAATGCCCCGTTGTGGTAACCTTTCAAGGCATGCAGGGTTTGGCAGGTAAATACGTATCCGTTAAATACCATTATTTTACCAAATTAAGTGTTATTTTGGTCAAAAGTTGACTTTTTTTAAAAAAAAAAAAATAGAAAAATTAAAGTGTAAGTTCCTCTAAAGATACTTTTAATGACCCTTAGGTTTATTTGTGAACACCCAATATAGATACCGGCCATTGGCAATGCATGTGCCTGATGTTGAAACATTCCCTGTTTCCTGCGAGTGACAAGAAGCAATAGAAGACTATTTGCATATCACGATCCCCGAAATTCATCTCATTCGGTGCCATTTCCATCCGGGAACTTTACCAGCAGCCTCAGTCGGCTAAAAACATACGGTTAGGAGCTTAAAGATAATACCAGAAAAATTACCATCTGTGACATTGCACTATATTTGTGTCATCGTCCGTCAGAGTGACAATTAGGCCACAGTTACGATCGAAAAAAAAACTCCACGTTTTGTCGGAATATTCAACAATTACACCAGTGCTCCGATTGTTATTTTGTTACATAGATAGTCTTCTACATTTTTGTAAGATTAAACTTCACTTGAAAAGGCTACTTTGTATTGTAATTTTTAGGCACCTGTTTTCGTCGACGCGACGAACAAACACCTTTTTTTGGTAAACATGACTCCGGTACCCAGTTTCCCGGATGGAAATGGGCACCGAATGAGATTGCATTTCGGGATCGTGCACATAGTCTATTTAGGTTTGACAAATTACCCCAATTGACTCAGGTTGATTCCTCTGATCCCAATCTCAGAGGCGGATTTAAGAGTCCAGCAGTGTCCAGCAGCTGCTGACAGTACCCCCTAAAATTTGCTCTCAGGGCCCCTCATACACCCCCTAGTCGCAATAAAGTGAGACATTGCGTTACTTCGCAATACTAAAGGGGCCGCCACCATTAGCTGCTGACAGGGTCCCTTTTCCTTCATCCGCCACTGCCCAATCTATGTGAACACCCGGCACCCTGTGTGTGGACTTGGGTCTGGGTTCCTTCTGAGGGTATGTTGTGACGTACCCAGGCTTAAATTACCCAGGGCATGCATGCATCCATGGGTACATTCTCTCTGTGCATGTAACTTGTGTATCCTGCATACATGTTGCATGTTCATAAATATAAAACTATTGTGATTCTGTAGACTATACAATTTTAGATAGAATGTATCGATGCGATTATCAAATTTGAGCTGACTGTCAATAGCCTAAACATGACCGATCTCCATTCACACTGTGCAATGTCAATTTTCAAATTTAACATGCTCTTGTGCTTGTAATTCTAAAAATTGTAATTCGAAGCCTGATTAAGTTATCGGTGTCACCCTAAACATATGCAATGTTTTTGGACCATGTTTAAAACATTAACTTTCAAGCACATCAGTGATTTTGCTAAATCATAAACTCGAAAAAAACATCAAAATCCAGATTTTTTTGCATGTATGTAACAAGTCAGGTATCCAACATACCCTGCAAATGATAACCTAAATGCCAACCTATAAGGACAGAATCGGAAGTTTTAGTCATTACTGTCCGTTCGACACTTACTACAACACTATGATGGGGAATCTATCTTGAACACTGGGCCGTTTTCTTTCTCTACTTCCTTTCTTTCACTTCTTCCAGTTGGAAAAGGTAACTTTGAATTCTAACCTGACTTATCCTTCACTTGTGAAGCTATTCCTGCAAATTCAGATAATTTTCAAATCACTGATAGTGTCTTTAAATTGCCCACCAGCCATATAAGAACAACAACGTAGTGTGTCCACCAGTTTTAAAAAGAACTAAAAAAACACCAAAAACAAAGCAAAAAGCAATAAACAGCATGATACACGACACACAACCGTGAGTATATAACATAACAACTTCCCTTGTTTTAACAACCCGTAAAAACCCTCGTTTGATGACCTGAATGCACTAGGTGGCAATATCATCAATAATCACTTAAAAACCGCTCGCAAAATACAACCAGAGCATGTATGTCAACCCACAAAAGTATATTGGACACATTTCATGTGCAACCTATGAAATAAGAAAAACTAAAACGTGAATTAGAAGTACTTTCAAGCTGTCACTTAAAATGATTTTTATAAGTGGAAAGTGCGAAACGTTTACAAGTGGTCTCAGCAACCTACAGCCTTTATTACGAAATGGGATAGTGCCAATTTAATAAATAATTTCTAGTTATCCTCATGATGTTCCTTTTAGTGATACGATTGAAGATGATTCACTCTATGCAAAGAAATGACGTTTAACGGGATTCTTTTGGTTCAACATCACTACTGAACCATCACTTACTACACTTACTAATCTATCCAACAATTTGACGTTGCAATTCTATATCTTCCTATCATAGGCCGAGCGGTCTAAGGAGTTTGGAGGACCTTATTGATTTTACTTTTGATAGTCTGTTGTTGTCGTTCGAGCCCAGCGGTGGCCCACGACTTTCAGCACAATGAAAATACAAAAAAACTGAGTAAGATCATTTTCTTTACTTCCGGTCACCTGGCCTTGAAGTTTATGGAATGGAATTAATAATTCATCTATAGTTGGCAAACATTTCCAAATCTTCCTTATATAGTATTCGCAGTAATTCTCTTGTCAAGATCAGGCAACATCAAGAGTTTTTGGGGCAAGTTTGATTTTGACTTAAATGCATCTCAAAAAAATTAACAATGGTGCTTTAAAAAATATATATATATCAAAATCTGTTACTTAGGACGGAAATGCGAACCAAATTTTTCAAATAATCAGTTGATTTAAATTTTTAGAATCGCAAAATCATAAGGCAAACCAGTGAAACTTTAACAAGAAAACGAGCATTACAATCTCATTCGAGAAAAAGTATGCGAGCAGTAGTTCAAGCAAACAAATCTACAAGTGATTATGTGACACATTTTTCATGAGCAAGATATGATTAAAGAAAACGGAAACAACGACAGTTAGAAATGTTTCAAAACTGTTCTTTGAAACGATCATTAGTGGCAAATGAAACTTAAAAAAAAAACCGTCTCACAACAACAGCCTTTATTACGAAATGAATATTGGGGAACTTTAGTATGTTTATTAAAATTTTATTCATCATATGTGCCTTTACTGCTAACATTGAAAAAAATTGACTTCATGCAAAGAAAATTTACTTAACGGATTCCTTTGTTAAACATTACTGATCCATCATGTACTAGCATATAAAACAATCCCGTCTTATGCTGTAAGCTTCCTCCGTGGTGCAGCGTGTAAGCTAAGACATTATTGATTTTACTTTGGTAGTATGTTGTTGTTCAGTTCGAGTCCGGTGGTGGCCCACTACTTTCGGCATTATGCTATATCCATTCTGGTGGTCATTCTCTTTAAATTTGGTTATGTAGGCTATACAAGGATGCTTCTCTGGGTTCTTTTACGCCGTTTTCCTTCCATGAGTTTTTAACCGTTTTAAAAGTTTCTGAGTGATGCTGAAGGGCATCTTTATAAAATTATAAGCTTAGAAATTAACATGTGGTTTCCCTTAATTGTAAAATGGCAATAGAAGATAGTGGTCTCTTTGGTAAAATACGTCTTACTAAATGCAAAGCAGTAACTCGTTTCTTTTCTTAAAAAACTTAAATAACAGTGTATTTATCACAAAAGGAACTAAAATACATTTCCACAATTTGCTCCCATTGTAATTCTATTTCTTTGTGAAAAAGGCCTAAATTGCAGAACCTTACAATCGGAATATCTCACTAACTTAATGAATATCTCGAAAATGTCGAAAAGCACTGAACGTTTTAAAGTATAATATATATCAATTTTGATAGCCCGTGGCAATGTACTTTAAGCTCTTCATATTTTATTATCAATGTTAAAAGCCACATAGACAACCAAACCAAGGAACTGAATATACCGAGAACAAAAACCAAACATCGACTTCGAATACTTTAATATAAACAGGTTCAATCTGAAATTTATTAACTACATAGATTTAATAACTATACTTCAACCAGTGTGGATTAAACATATATTCACTAGTGTTCAATATTTCCTAAACACTTTGCTTTCAATTAATAGTAAATAACAATCACGTTCAGGGGTCGACAGCAATACAAACATACACTTATATAATAATCACACGCACTCAACTAAAGTGTATAACTGGTTCGCACGAACAGGATTTTCTTGCAAATTGTTCCCACTCTACTTGCCACTCTATTTAATGACACAACACTAAAGGAAATCACCAAAAAAAAACGTTGGCCAACGTAAAAAAAAACCCAAGTTTTAAAAAAGAGTACGAGCCATAAAGTTAATAAATGCAAGGATAAGACCAAGTATACTCAAGTGCGTCTTCCCATTGGCAACTTGGTCCCATTTCCTTCTGCAATGCAAAGAAAATGACCCTTTACCACTATCAACCTCCATAAGCCTACATATAAATTTATAGATTTCATGCTAGAAAAAGCCATGTAATACCAGTTCAAAACATTGCTCTGTTCTTGTGAGGCAACCAAGAGCGGGAACCTTCAGCTTTGTACTCTTCTCCTACCAGAGAGAGAGGGGTCTCTGAATCATTGAAATAGACCAATCTCACCCATAAGCAATCAAGAAGAAAACAAACGAAACTAAGCAATATCCACCTTGAAACATATTCAAGGGGACCGAACAAGACGGCCTTACACAAGAGTAACTAATTCCAACTCAAACTGCCAATATAACCTTAAA